>JANAVB010008797.1:1877474-2016099 GCA_029216955.1 Iris pallida | reverse complement strand
AGTACTAACTCGACTATTTCCTCCCATATCCACGTCTTCGACTTGTATCATTATAGCTGTATGCAGCTCCGAAAAAAAGCCTCTACCCCTTTATTGGAAAATGCTAACAATCAATTGATCCGACATATGAACCAACTCGCCATCCCATTACTGGAGTCCCACCGAATCCAGATACATGTCATATCACACAGGTGCATATATTAGTATGCTTCTATGGTACAGGTGTTCTCCTGGCTAGCATTCTAGGAGATTTAATTTTCGTCTCCAGTAGAGCAATTATACTACAATTTTCTTTGCGAATCACATCCCTAATCTCCTTCCATTAGCCCGACGAGCACGCCCCTCACATTCCATAAGATAATCGACAATAATAAGGGAGAGTTTCCCCATCAACTCCAGCCAAGTCATTAATTGGGGGATTAACCGACTCATTTCGATCCAACTCCAGATTGATATCTGCAGTTCCTACACTCCTCGTCCCAGACTGATGTAGTTCCGACCACTTGGGGTTGTCTATGCACAGCACCGCCTGTCCCCCTTGTTGTATATGCTCCGACCTTTCTGTATCTTTATTTAGAACCCCCGCTTGCCGCTTACGTGTAGCCTCCCTTCCCAAAAAAATTTGAAATATTTTTATTATTATTTATTTGATTTAAATGGTGAATTTTAGTTTTTTTTATAAATAATTAATTAGTTAATTATTACGGTAGATGATTTTAGTCATGGTTAAGAATTGGAATACAAGGCGACTAGGAATCATGGTACGGGTAGTACAGTGGCATACTTTGACTAGTGTATTAGCCCTGGTAGGAAAGGCCGAGCCATAGTGATGTCCTAACTAAGAAAACCAGGCTAAGTTGCAACTTAACCCCTATAGATTATTAATTATGTATTAATTAAGATTATGATTTTAGGAGATCCGGTTGTGCAAATTTAGTCCGGACTGGACCCGAACTAAGCTCAAGCCCATGCAGGCATATAGTGAGACCAAAGACATCCATGTAAGTAGGTAGATGTGTATATATACGTATTGGCAGTCCATTTTATAGCCTAGTGATAAATTCTATAGTAGAATATTAAATATTGCATATTAATTATTTTATTTCTGTTATTATTATTGTTGCTATTAATTGTATATATATATATATATATATATATATATATATATATATTATATATATATATATATATATATATAGATATATATATATATATATATATATATATATACTTTAAATTCCTATATTTATTTGCTAGAAGATAGGGAATCAGTTGGTAATAATTATATATACATAGATATATATATATATATATATATATATATATATATATATATATATATATATAATATATATATATATATATATATATATAATTTAAAGTAATAATTATATATACTTTAATAAATATAGGAATTTAAAGTATATATATATATATAATATATATAGTAAATAAATAAATATATAAATGCATGAGTATGTATATATAAAATATATTATATATGCGTGTATGTGTATATATATATATAAATATATATTATATATGTGAGTATTGTATGTAGATATAAATATATATACTATATGTGCGTATGTGTATATATAAAAACCGTATATAGTAGTATGTATACCTATATGTGTATATACATATAGGAATATACTTATATATTAATTGTAGAAGCATAAAAAATGAGGAGGAAAATGGGTCTATGCGGCCAAAAAGCCTCATGCGGCTCGGAGGGCCCATGAGTCCCATACGGCTCAAGCACATAGGCAGTTCGAGTAAACTCATGCGGCTCAGAGAGAAAGGCCAACGTGGCATTCAAAACAGCTGTACCCAACGATGCATTTAATGCTCTGACGACTGACAGCTGACAGATGACAGACCTGACATAAAGTTGTCATAATGAGTGGCGCTGCCTGCCAAGTTTCGAGAATAAGGAAAATCTTCAAAATGGCGCTGTCTACCAAAGTTTCGAGGCAAGCTCATGCGGCCAGAATAAGATGAGTTCATGCGGCCAGTACAGAAAAACCTATGCGGTTCAACCATAAAGGTCCCCCATGCGGCTCGGCCATGAAGGAACCCATGCGGCTCGGCTATGAAGACTCTCACGCGGCTCAACCATGAAGACTCCCATGCGGCTCGATCATGAACATATTCATGCGGCTCGGTCATGACAACCTTCATGCGGTTCGAGTATAGAGACTATTCATGCGGCTCGGTCATGAAACCTTTCATACGGCTCAGTCATGACGACCTTCATGCGGCCCAAATATGAACCCTCCCCATGCAGCTCAACAACGATGACAGAACACGTGTCCTAAAGGTAATCAAATCTTGGGTCAGATCCCAATAATTTGGGACACGTGGCAAGAGAATGAATTAAATGGATTCATTCAGATTTGCAGATATCAGCAAATCATCATGATGGGGATTTATTTCAATCAACATTAATGACTGACATGATTTGGCATAATCCTCATTAATGGCCAAGATCCTTCACGCTCGAGATTAATGGCCCCGATTGATTACTTATCAGGCCGTCGCCACTTTGAGAGTGGGCAATCATTGCAAACCCTAATGATGTCCCCCACTATTATAAATAGCAGGGTGCCGTTCCCTTGCAAAAAAGATAGATAGACTAACAGAGAGAGATACGTATATACAGAGAGACACTTCCCCCCAATAATCAGAGGGAAAATACACAGAGATCAATCCAGAGAGAGAGAAGCCAAAAGAGCAATACGAGGAGAGTAAGAAGAGCATTTCTTCATCAACGCCAACCATCTCGTCACAGGAGCCAAGGCTGCATACCGATCGTCCAAGGAGTAAGGCAGGGCTGCCGTCGCCTTCCCGAGCCTCTATCGTCACCCCCCAGAATCAAAAATAAATAATTGTACTTAGATTGCTGTACCTAGGTTTTCGTCCCTAGGCTTTCTTTGTACAAGCGAGTTTGTAACGTGAAGTAAAAGCCCAGTTCTCCGATAATTGTTCTGTTCTTTTATATTTCATGGCAAACACGATGGCGACTCTGCTGGGGACAAACTTCTTCACGGCTGAGGAGTTGGTGACGCAATCGGATGCAGCCAAGCTTGGCTCCATGCAACAGAAGATGGTCGCCCGGTTCGATCAACAGGCGTTCGAAGAAATGCTCTCCGACAAGAGCGCTGGCCCGGTCCAGAAGCGAGCCCGTACAAAGAAGGCCCGCAAGAAGTGGAGACACCGATCCTTCGTTCCTACAGAAGCTCTTACAGAGATACCCTCTATTGCTTAAGATGGTGGAGAAGACTCTCCCGCGGCCCCACTTCAGATTATAGACGACTCTGTTGTCCCCAAGTCCGGTAGAAGAAAACATTATGATGCTGGACTTGCAGGGGCAAAGAGGACCTCTATGCGATCCGAGCCGCATAAGGGTTCTAGCCACATGGAGAAAGCCTATGTGGTTACATCCGCAAACCGTAAGAAGAAAATGCACGCGGCCACATCTGTCAGCCGCATAGCTTATGCGGCTACAGTTGCCAACCGCATGGACGAAGCTTATGCGGCTACTGAAGTCAATCGCTTGCAGAAAACCCATGTGGCCACAATTGCCAACCGCATGCGGCCAGCCTGCACGGTCGTGACTCCTAGTCGCACAAGGATAACCCATCCGACAGCTAAAGACAACCGCATGCAGACAGCCTGCACGGTTTCCAATCCTAGCCGTATAGCGGCTGTTCCACGCTTCTCTCAATCAGTCTTCGACCGTCTCTCATGCGGTCCTGACCCTGATGATTCTCTGGATGATAAGCCAGACTCTATGATATTCAACTTGGACTCTTCCTATTACGCACCCGCGAGTGCTAAAAGGAAAAAGTCTAGGGCAGCGCGGGCCCACCAAGCCCAGTCAGCTGCCGCAACCTCTGACTATCAGGGCGTCCCGCTAACTATTATGCGGGCCTCAGATGGGAAGTTGTACAGAACCACTCGAGTTCAGCCCCCGGCGGCAGACGGACAGAGAGGTTCATAAAAGTCTCCCAAAATCTCGGGAGCAAACATGGTCGGTCCAGACCCATCTGACTTGCGTAAGGCCATCCTCCACAAATGCAAGGAAAGAAAAGATGTATCGGGGTACAAAGAGTCCTCCCACGGACGTCACTGTACCCAAATCATCGTCAACTGCTGCTGTAATGGCACGACGATGCAAGAAGATCGACAGTCTGTCTTTCAAAGACTGCAACAGCCATCTTCAGAAGACGAGGCACTACCCGTCGTCTTCTGCAACTCTGCTCGGAAAGTCCCTGCTGATGGAAGGGGGAAGAAGATGAATGTTTCCAGCCCGAAGACCTCAACCACTGCGACTAAAAAACTGTCGTCCAAGCGGATGCCCACCACCGAAGTTTTCTAAGGGTACTCGTTCTAAGACGAATCTGCTACAGTGGGAGGCTCGTCGTCCATAACGCAGGGGGTTGCTGGGGCTGGGGGGTAGCACCCCTCCGAGCTTCCACAACAATCCGATATTCCAAGAAGACGAGCCAAGGGAGACAACTCTCCCATTAGATACAGCCGAGCCTGGCATCCCCGAGGACGTCCACGACTCTCAAGATGAAGCAAGCTCTGAAGCCGGGGGTACTATTCCCTCGTGTCCGAACCAGAAGAGAATATTCCCATATATCCCAATGACTTCCCGGTATATGGGTATGACTCGAAGGATACGTCCTCTACCGTCCCTTCCGTTTCTCATCATATAAGGACGGTGTTCATGACAGACAGCAATCAAAGTGGTTCCAGTGATCGCCAGCGTATCGACACTCTGGAGGCCATACTACAGGCCTTGGTCAAGTCTGTAGATGAAATCAAGGCGGCTCTTCCAACTCTGCAAGGAGGAACACCTGGCCAAACAAGCACGGGTCCCGCGGTCAATGCGGACTCGAACTCAGCAGCACCAAACCCGTGCAACAATCCTCCCGAAATAACGGCTCCTACCGCTGCAGATGATGCTAGGAAAGCAAGAAGAGAGGTTCAGGAGCTCCGAGCCCTGTTTCACGCTCGAGAAAACTTTCAAGACCTCAGAATACGGCAACCATATCCTGCTGCATGGAGGGATGTTCCATTCCCACCAAGATATAAACCGTTCAATATCAACCCTTATGATGGCAAGACCTCGGCAAGTCGGTACATCACTTACTTCGAGGTCACCACGGACCACCTGCCCCATGACGATGCTATTCTCACCCGATTATTCGTCGGGGCATTGGAAGGAGTCGCTTTCGACTGGTATCGCAATCTGCCGGACAACTGCATCCACTCCTTCGCCGGCTTCAAGCGCCTGTTCTTGGAGAGATTCTACAAAGTAGGACAGGACATCACCATGTCCACCCTCATGGACGTCGTCCAAGGGGAGAAGGAGCTGACAAGGAACTACATTGAGCGGTTCCGCCAAACTGCCATGAAGCTGCCCCGAAAATCTAGATTCCTTCTTAATTGAAATTTGCCAAAAGAGACTGCTTCCAACGATCAGTCTCTGGATGGGCGAAAGTCAATTCAAGGATTGGAAGACGTTCATCATCAGCGCCACAAGCGTCGAAGAACGGCTGAAGAAGGCTCGCCAACTGGGATTGCATATCTCGGAAGGAGAAAACAAGGGCAAGCATCCCAACAACGATAATGGGGGTGGCCCCTCCAACGATCGGGATAGCAAAGGAAAGCAGGCTATGGTGGCTGATACAGCACAAAAACCTAAGCCAAAGCCAGCAGACAAACAATGGCCGCAAATCACTTACTCCTTCGAAGACGGTCATGTCAAGCCCATCTTAGACATGCTCATACAAGGGGACAGAATTCAGCTTCCTCCACCAAGACGGGAATCACGGCCGGCAGAGATGGAGAATCCAAAGTACTGCCATTATCATCGCTATGTCCATCATGCTACACACGATTGCTACCAGCTGAAATGGTACATCCAAAACCTCATCGATTCAAACGCTCTGGCCATCGATTTCGAAGAGGTAACCGTGGCAGCCAACATGGTGTCCGTACAATTCGGCGGCTTCCTTCCGACGGAAACTCAAGACGGGGTGGTCCCCATCCCTCTGGCGACAATAGAAATTGCCAATCTTCTACCTCCCCGAGATCGGGCTGCTGGTCTAGTACCCCTCACCACATCACGAAGGGAGGTCATATGGATCCATCCAGACTTGGTGTCAGAAGTGACTCGGTCCACACCATCTTCCACCGATAAGAAGAAAAGTGGAAAAGTCAGGACCTGCCACACAATCTCGGCAGACATCGAGGAAACTACAGCCGTCGTCACGCGATCTGGAGCGCAATCCCAACCTGTGGTTGACAATCCAGCTGAGAATCATCAACCCACTACAACTGATGCTCCGGGACCGACTCAGCCTTCGACGACCGAGAAGCCTAGGCCGAGGGAGACTCGTTTTGACAAATCCCTCCGAAAAGAGGCATCACAGGGGTTGGAGAAGCCCTACAACTTCGACATATTAGCGCAGTTGGCCAACACACCGGCCAAGTAATCATTATACGAGCTCCTGAGACTCTCCAAGGATGTTCGTGCAGCTTTGAGCGATGCACTCCAAAATGCCGACGCATACCTGGCTCAAGTTAACCTGCCTGCGGATCTCCAAGACAGCGCCTACACGGGAGCAATGCCCAACATCGTCTTCACTCCACAGGACATGCTCATCAAAACTAATCTGCACGATCGCCCGTTATACTACAATGGATACATCGGCGACGTGAAGGTGGACCGGATGCACATAGATCCTGGCTCTTCTATAAGCATCATCCCGAAGGGTCTGCTACATCATCTCCGCATCCCAATGCATTGCCTGACACCCACAAGCACCGCCATCAGCGGTTTCAATTCGGGCAGGAGCTACCCAATCGGGAAGATTCGTCTGAAGTGTCAGATTGGCGATCTCCAATCCGAAGTCACCTGCTACGTCATAGATGCAGACACTTCTTACAATATCCTCTATGGGCGCCCATGGATACACGATTATATGATCGTGCCTTCCATGCTACAACCAGTACTTCAAATATGTCGATAAATACGGCTTCGTGAAGACATAATTTGCTGATATCGATCCCTTCAAAGGGGTCGAATCCTACTACTCAGACTCCTGCCTATACGAAAAGTCGAAGAGGCACCTTGATGAAGGAGATGTACAAGCTCATACCGAGACAGCTATACGATCAGAAGAGCCTCTGACGATCCACCTCCAAACTCGCAAACCGGGCAGGTCTGCACCCCTTACCGCCACTCTGCGTAAGGACGCAATCAGCCTCTCGGCATAAGAAGAGCAGATGATAATCCGGCTGCCAAGGTCTGGCCAAGTGCCAAGATCCTCAACAGGGCCACTAACAATCAGACTGCCGAGAGTCGGTCAGCCTCAAACAGAGAAGCTCAATCCCTCCGACAAACCACTGACGATACGCCTTCCCAAGAAGGGTCGTCACCCCCGATGCAAGGTCTGACACTTCTAGCGAACCAGCCACTTCTCGCCCCACATCGAGTATCAAACTGGGTGTCGCTAGTCTGCCAACAACTCCATGTTCCGCTCCACCAACAGAACCCCTGATGATCAAGCTGTCCAGGTCATCCTCTCAGTCTTTATTTACACAGGGGGTGGCCGAAGAAGAGTCAGAGCTGGCCAAGTATGTGGCTGCTTACACTGAGACTTGCTCATGTTGCCCATCAACGGCAAGTTTCTGAAGAAGTATTATGTCTGAAATGACATCCTCAAAAAAAAAATCCCCGATGATTGAGTTATGTACCCTCCGGTACCACTGAACTCATATTCTCCAAAACCAATTTTTGTCAGTAAAAGCCTAGCAGACGAAGAGCGGGAGTCGCTGCTAGAACTTGTCAGAGAATACATTGATGTGTTCGCCTGGAGCTACGAAGACATGCCAGGGTTAAATCCCGACATTGCTCTTCACAAACTCAACATTCGGCCGGATGCGAAGCCAGTCAAGCAACAATAGCGACGCTTCCGCCCAGGCATCATGGACGCGATCGAAGCCGAAGTCAACAAACTGATAGCCAGCGGCTTCATTCGTGAGGAGCAACATCCCGATTGGGTCGCCAATATAGTGCCCGTTCTCAAGAAGAATGGAAAGATTCGAATCTGCATCGACTTCCGCAATCTGAACGAGGCGTGCCCTAAAGATGAATTCTCCCTTCCTATCACAGACATCATGATCGACAATACCTGCAGCTTCGAACGTATGTCGTTCATGGATGGCTTCTCGGGGTACAACCAAATCAAAATGTCTCCTGATGACAAAAAGCATACATCATTCCGAACACCAATTGGCACGTACTGCTACACAGTCATGCCTTTCGGTTTGAAGAATGCCGGCGCCACCTATCAAAGAGCCATGAGTATCATCTTCAGAGACCACTTATGCAAGACAGTGGAGTGCTATGTTGACGATATAGCCGTTAAGAGTCGCTACAAGGCAGACCATCTGCAGGATCTAAGGACGGTATTTGACCTAATGCGAGCGCACAATTTGAAAATAAATCCTACGAAGTCCTTTCTGGGCGTATCCAGCGGGAAGTTCTTGGGCTTCATCATCACTGCACAGGGTATCCATGTAGACCCTGAGAAGACGAAAGCAATCATGGAGATGGGTCCTCCAAAAAATCTCTGCGAACTCAGAGGCCTTCAAGGGAGGCTAGCTTACATCAGGAGGTTCATTTCCAACCTCTCCGGGCGATGTCGACCATTCACCCATCTCATGAAGAAAGGCGTCTCATTCGTATGAAATGAGGAATGCCAGCGCGCCTTCGACAGCATCAAAGAATATTTGTCGAACTCTCCAGTCCTGGTGGCCCCGGTTTCTGGAAAACCATTCCTGCTCTATGTACGAGCAATAGAACATTCCCTCGGGGCTCTGCTCGCACAAAATAACGACGCAAGCCATGAGCAAGCCATATATTACCTCAGCCGAATGATGATTGGGCCAGAGCACCGATACACCGCTGTGGAGAAGGAATGCCTTGTCCTGGTGTTCGCCATTCAGAAAATGCGGCACTATGTCACCGGACTATAGGAGCGTAAAAAGTGCTTCAAAGAAAGAGTCATCTCATTCATAAGTGATCTGCTTTACGCCTAGCAGAGCGGGTAATCTCTTTACGCCTAAGACTAGGCTAATCACTTTACTCCTAAGCAGGCTGATCATTTTATGCTCGGGTCTACACCTATGATTTTACGCCAAGGACAGAGACAGAAGAGAATACAGAGATCAGAACTTAGAGATTTTGATTCTCCAGAGCATTCTTCTTCAACCTTTTTTTTCAGAACAGAGTAAAGCAAAGCAGGAAAGCATTCGGCCTCGCCATCAGTGCCCAAGTGCGTCGATACCTTTCTGGTGACTTAGTTCTTCTAGTTGTTCTACTTCAAGAAGTGATCTTCATCATCATCATATGGTCCAAGGAACAAAGTGATCATTTACGAATCAGACTTCTACAGCAATATTTCCCCAGAATCAAATTTATACTTTTTGTACTTTTTCTCGTTTTACTTTCAAAAGCCAATTCCTCCAAGGCATTTTGTTAAGAGAAACAAAAATGACGACTCTACTGGGGACGACCTTATCCTCTGACGAGGAGGCAATTGCTCAATATGATGATATTTTGGTCGGTTTGACCAAGAAGACTCTGGTTGTACACTTCGACCAGACTGCCTACGAAGAAATGCTCCGAACTGGGGATGGTTCTCGCTGCTCCAATATTCAAAAGTCTCGCAAAGCACGAAAAGTTTGGATTCCTAAATCCAAAATAGCTTCTGATCTCTCTGTTGCTGTTGATGACAAGAGAATTCTTCCTTCTCCTGTCGTAGGGGCTCCCGTTCATAACGAGACAGTCCTTACTTCAGCGTCGCTCTCTAAGTGTGACAATTTATCTCCCGTCTGTGACGGTGTAGATGATCGGGTTCCACGCCCACTGCGTAAGAACCAGGTTTTACGTCCATTGGTAAAAACCAAGTTTTACGCTCAAGGTATAAGAATGAGTCTCCTATTTGTAATGTGGCAGATTCTAATGCTTCTGAGTGTAAAAATAAGTCTTCCGTCTGTGACGTGGTAGACACACACAAATTACGCTCCTCGCATAAAACAAAATTTCCCGTCTGTGACGTGGTAGATAATAAATTTTTACGTTTTACGCGTAAAGGCAAGTCTCCTGTCTGTGACAGTGTAGATAAAATTCACAACGATGTTTGCACATCTAATGTGAATGTACCTAAATGCATACAGCGTAAAAATATTGTTGGTAAAACTTCTGTCCTACACCAACAACCTTCTTATACTGCTTTACGCAAAGTACCAAACTTGCAAATCACGCGCCATGAAGATGGAGTCCTTCGTGCTCAAAAATCTCAAGATTACGTACACAACTCCAAACGCGTAGAAATGTACAATTTGGTTCTGCGAATGCTGCTAGTAATCTTCTTTACACACAGGGTACTAAACGTTTTTCTATCCCTAATGTGATAAAGAAGAATACTCCCTCCATTCCTTCTGACTTATGGGAATTGCTCATACAAAAGCGTAAGAATTCACAATCTCCGGTGACGCTCCCCTAAGAAAAACATCATTATGAATATCACCAGGTTGTGATCAATTGTTGTTGTTCGGCTTCAAAACGGTCAGTTTTTGATCGATTGAGTTTTTTACTTCAACATCAAGCTGAAGACCAAGAAGATGAGCTGTCATATGCATCAGTCAACATGGCATCTCATACTAATAGAGGACGACGTCCGAGACGGAACATGTCCCAAACTCCAGGTCAACAACAGTTCAACAGACTTCTTGATTCCTTTGAAGTAGTATATCAGAATACTCGATCAAGAAGACAAAGGCAATTACAGACTTCTGATTCAGAAGCTGGGGGTACTCAATCTTTTGAGTCTGATACTGATAGTATGGATTCATACTTCTACACAAATCCTTCCGTATCCTCACGAGAGGTTGAATCCTACGCTGTTGGAGATGAACCAGAGATGTCATCTACTAATACAGAACAACGTCTCACTGCCGTTGAGCAATCACTGAAAGATAAGCTTAACATGGTGCAAAGTATGCATCAGATAATTTTGAATCAGCAAACTGCTCAGCCGACGGTAATAACACCAGTACCAGTAGCAGCACAAACTCAAGATAGTCAAGGGGCTGAAATACCTTTGAATACTCAAGAGCCGGCTGTTAATCAGAATTCTGCATCTCCAGATCCCATCATTCCTGAAGATGTACCACCTCCAGTGGGGGTTACGGTACATCCAACAACCATTCAATCAGATGTGCTTCCCCAAACCAGTGAAGCCATTCAAGCAGTGCGTGAGCTCAAAGCACAGTTTGAAGTTTTGAGGCACAAAGATCAACTCCAGAGGTTAGGGATCAAGCAACCTTATCCTCCTCATTGGAATGATGTACCCTTTCCACCGAAATTTAAGCCACAATCTATGGTTTTGTTCGATGGAAAAGCATCTCCCAATCAATATATCATTTATTTTGATATTATGACTGTACACTTGCAGAAAGATGACGCTCTTCTCACTCGAGTGTTCATCGGGTGCCTGACGGGTTCGGCTTATGATTGGTATCGAAGTTTACCCGATAATTGTATTTCGTCTTTTGACGAATTTAAGGCAATATTTCTCTCCCGCTTCTATGAAGGAGGTATGGACATGAACATGTCCTCCTTGATAGAAATCAAACAAAAGGAGAAAGAAGATACTCGGACGTTCATCGAACGTTTCCGACTGGCTACTCTAAAAATGCCTCCTGGTATACCAGATTCAGCGTTGATTGATACATGCAAGATGAATCTACGACCATCCATCGCTATTTTCACAGGTTTTTAATTCTCAGATTGGGCTTCGTTTATCATAGCAGCAGTTTCTGCCGAGACCAATGGTAGGTTGGCTCGTGAACATGGGATGATTTTCGCCTCAGATGATAGAGGAAAGAAAAGTAATCCTGGTAATAACCCCGGTAATCGTAATGTGAAAGGAAAAGATACCCTCATGGTTAATCTTTCCAAGAACAAAATGATGCCGAATAGTCAGGAATCTTCCAGGCCAAAGGAAGAATACTCTTTTGATGAGAATGATATCCCAGGGATATTTTAGTGTCTGGTGAAGAGTGGCAAACTTCAGATTCCAGAGCCAAAGAGACCTAATGAGGTGAATCTAACTGATAATCCCAAATATTGTATCTATCATAGATACATTAATCATCCTACCAGTGCTTGCTATGTCCTGAAGAAGAAAATCCAGGAGCTGATAAATGGCGGTGCTATCGCTTTAACCAATGATGACCATACGGTTACAACCAATATGGTTTCTCTTCAATTTGGAGATTTTCCTCCACATCAAGTCCCAGATGGAATTACCCCAATTCCGAAGGCAACAATAAAGATCGTGAATATCCCGCATGCCAGAGAAGAAAATGCAGGATTGCTGCCACTCATACTAAAGAATGGTGAAATCATGTGGGTACATCCTGACTTAGTGCCTGAGTTGGAAAGTGAAGATAAAACTTCAAAATCTAAGAAGGTCAGAACCTGCAACATGATTTCCCATGTTATTTCAGATCCCAATGACTCGGATCACTTATGGGATGGCCTTTCTTTAGAAGATAGATTGAGAGGATTGAACATCTGTCCTCCAAGTCTAGCTCCACCTACCAAGCTCAAGCTTACTCATCAGTAGTGGCTAGCCATGAATAGTGTTCCTTTATATCGGGCACAACAAATCTTTGCTGCTTATAAAAAAGCTCCGACAGGGATTTCTCCTCGTATCCCGAATCCTTCTCCTCCTGTAGTTACAGAGACATCTATTCCTCATTCTCCTGTGGATACAGAGATCTCTTCTTCTTCCTCTGAGGAACCATTTGCTAAAAGTCTACTGCCTACTCACTTGTATAGTCAGCAGTCTGTTCATCTTATGAAGAAGATGGGTTATGACTTTCAAAAGGCAGAAGGTTTGAATTATGATAAAGGAATACGACTTTCTTTACAGATTCAAAGTCAAAATTCCCCTCTTGGATTGGGTTCTGAAGATCCTCATAACAATCCACACAAGAAGAAGGCTAAGAAAGGGAAGACAAAATCCTGTAATATGGTACTTCCTTCTTCTGAGTCTGAAGAAGAATCTTTTGCTGGTACAAGATCTGAAAAAGAGTACCATAAAGACTATAAGGGATCCTCCAAAGAAGCTGAAGACGTAGTGGAGACTCTACCAACTCAACCCTCTTCTGTTCCTGCTAAACCTTCTGTGGTTGAAAAGGGGAAACAGAAAGCAGTACGCTTCGACGTCCCATTGAAGTCTACTTCCAGTCAGGGGATAGTAATGAAGCCTTACAAATTCGATATTCTAGTTCAGTTAGCCAATACTCCGGCTAGACTATCTATATTTGAGTTGCTTCGCCTTTTCAGAGAAAGCAGAGAGACTTTGAGTGAAGCTTTACTTCAAGCAGATTCATGCTTGGCTCAACTCAAGAATCCTGATAATATACCAGTGTCATGTCCACAATGCCATAGTGTGATGGAAGCAATTTCCAACATCACCTTTACACAAGAAGATATGCTGTTGAAGCATAACAAGCATGACAGGCCTTTGAGCTACACCGGGTATATTGGATCCACTGAAATTGACAGGATTTATATTGATCCCGGATCCTCAATTAGCATAATTCTTCAGAGTATGCTAAGACCCCTGAGGATCCCTACTAGTGATTTGACTTACACTAGTACTACGATAGTCGGTTTTAACTCTGGCAAGAGCAAGCCATTGGGGAAGATTCGTCTGCAGATTCAGATTGGTGATCTTCGAACCATGGTAACTTTTTATGTTATCAACTCAAACGTCTCCTATAATATCCTTTTGGGGAGACCGTGGATTCATGAGCATAATATTGTACCTTCAACTCTCCACCAATGCTTTAAGTATGTGGATTCCCAAGGAGTTGTAAAAACTGAGTTTGCTGATATCAATCCCTTCAAGGGTGTCGAAGCCTATTTTTCTGATTCAAGGCTTTATAAACAAGAGCATGTGAAAGAGATATCAGATATGGCTGAAGATCAATCACCTACCGAGGATCAATCTATTAATGAAGATCCGCCAGAGGAGCAACCTTTGAAGATCATAGTCAAGGGACGAATCTAATCCCAATCTGTCAATGATCAACCTCTGATAATCAAGGTTAAAGAAAGAACTCAAACTTCATTTGAGGAATCAACAAATATTTCTGCTAAGAGCTAAGTTCAACCTTTCATGATCAAGGTCAAACGACGTACTTCTTCTACGAATGATCCAGAACCACCATTAATTATCAATCTTGGCAAATCTACGCAGAAGATAGATAATGGTCCACTGATGATTAATCCGAGGCATAGCAGTCAAATCGTAAATGATGTAAATATTGATCATTCTGTACTTTTTGATATCAATGAAGATTTCCTTTTCGAGTATATGGCTGTCAAGTTTATCGAAAGAATGACTTTATCTTCTGATAATCAAAGTCATCGATATAAAGACGACATCGAGCCAGAAGAAACTTTATACATCGATCATAAGCAAAATTCTTTCTCTCCTCATATAGATGTTGGACCTTATGCTCAAAGGTTCCTAACATCTTCTCCTTATTTTCTACCTGTGGCCGCTTCATCACAAGCTTGCGTAACTTTTAGACGTCACGAAGAATCTTACTTCGTGGTTCCGTCTGATAAGAAAAACAAGCGCCAAATTGTGTTTGGCCTGGCTAGAAATATCCCTGTTGCTCAGGCAGATGAGCTAAAGGATAAAGACAAGGGAAGAATCCGAATTAACAAGTATAGTCAACAATCTATCAAGATTATCCAGAACATGGGATATGACTTGAAGACTATGCAAGGTCTCAATCAAGGCAAGGATAGACGACTACCATTATATGGCAATCCGTTTTACCAAAAGACTCGTCATGGGTTGGGATATGATCCGTCCTACATGTTTTATGACGATATACAAGAAGAATTCTCTTCTAGCTCTTTGCAATCATTAGATTCAGAGGAAATTCAATCTGAAGATGAATTTGGACAAGTATTCTCAGTCAATACGGTTCAAACTGATTGTTGAATCCGAGCCATTTGAAAATGTCCCTTGAGCCACCATCGGTTTATTTATTTCTCTTATATATATCTTCAATGACATCTGTCTTCTTAATCCCCAGCTACCAAAGTTTGGTTAAGCTGATTACTTGTCTCTTTGAAGAGGGATTTTTGGTATATAAAGTTGGATTTATTATTTATCATATTTTCATAACCTCTGGATAAATACTAAATCCACCTTCTTTTTTTATCTATCATGTCCATTTGACCCCTGCATAGATATTAATCTACTTTTCTTTGGGTTCTTACATACTGTCATGTTCATATTACCTCTGATAGTATTGTACATCTAAATAGAAAACAAGATTACATTATCTATCATGTTCATATTACCTCTAGATAGATATAATGTTTTGAGTTTAGAAAACTTGTCATGTTCATATAACCTCTGATGAGTATTTTCTTTCTCATACAAAACAAGATTTCATTATCTATCATGTTCATATTACCTCTGGATAGATATAATACGTTGAGTTTAAAAGACTTATCATGTTCATATTACCTCTGATAAGTGCTTTCTACCTCTTACCTATTGTTTAAATTTTAAATAAACAATAGGATCACAAAATAAATCTTTCATTCATTTCTGGTGGAATCACTACAGAATGAATAAGACAAAAAGATGACAAAACACTCTCTTAAGGTGGAATGGAAACATCTTGGAGCAACTTCTTTAATTCTTCCAGCCGTCTGCCACGAGAACTCATAACCTTCTTGGTAGCCTCTGCACGTCGAGCTTCAGGAGTGCAAATACAGAAAAGTTCAGCAAAGGTGATTATCAAATTGTCCTTGGCTTTATCAAGGGTTTGGATGGTCGACTCAGCCCCAAATGCTTGTTCTTCTAAAATTGAGCTTTGGGTGAGGTGCAGATTTCGAGCATCGATCATCTTCTCCCTTTCAGCCTTCAAGCAAGCTAGCTCTGCCTCGACTTCGCGGATTCTGTCATTCTTGCTCTGAATATCTATGTTCAAAGCATCATAAGCCACTCTGTGACCATGCAGTGCAGGTTTTATGCCAGTCAAAAAGGCTTTCTCTTTGGCAACCTTCAGACTGTGTTCATGGAGAGCTGTATTATATGTAGTCTCTCGAGCAAGATAATCAGCTATTAAGGCTTCATACTCCTCCTGAATGAGGCCTTCAACAGTCTCATTTGATAGCTTGAGATATTCTCCAATCGGCTGCTCAAGGTCCTCCATAATTTTCTCCAATATGGCAGCTCTCTCAACATCATTGAACATGGCAACATTCCTAATAGTCAGAGCCATTGCCGTCTTCAAAATCTCATAGCTGAGACCTTTATTCAGGACCATCTTTATCAAAGTTTCCAGAGTTTTATAAAAAGTTTCAGTATGAATCTCAACCAGAAGATTCATCTCTATGCTGGAGCTAGGTGTGGCGGCAATATCTGATAAATCTTTTCTTTGGAGATCGAGAGCAGATGTGGTTGGCATGACAGTAGGATGAGACGAAGTCGTTGCTGTTACTGCCGTCATAGCCAATTGATTCTCAGAAGTTTCAGGGATTGTATCTCCAATATCTGCAGATATTGTTGGTGGAGCAACAAGCTGAGATGGAGCCATTGTTGTTACTGCTGCTTGGTTTCCAGGATTTTCAGAAGCAATGTTTTCAATATTTGTCACTCCAGCCGTTTCTGGAGTTCTGGCGACGGTAATGTTGGTGGATATGGTGACAACTACAGGAGCTGATTCAGATTCTGGCATTGGCTTATCAGAAACTGGTGCTGGATCAGTAACGACAGTAGAGGATGTTATTATAATTTCCCCAGTTTCTGTTGGAAGTTCGAGTATGCCTCCAGCATCTTCTTCAACTGATTGCTCCGCAGGATTTTTCGCTGCTTCAGTTGTGGTGAGACTCTCTACAGCTGATTCTTTGTTCAAGTCTGGTTCTCCTCTAGCAGCTCCATCATCACCTACAGTAGGGTCGACTGTAGTCTTCTCTTTGTGTTGGTCCTCAGCAGGAGAGGACACTTCAGATTGTGTCTGTTGTGCCACAAATGATGGAGGATGTTCTTCTTGAGGCTCCATCTCATGCTTTTGCATTTCTTCCTTCTCGACGTCTGCGTCTCCTGAAGAAGAAGCTCCCTCTTCAGATTCCTCATTTTCCTCATAAACGTCTTCTTCTTGAGGAGGAGCTACAGGCTTTGGTACGATTATGACATCTGCAAAACAAACAGAATAAGTTAGTATACAAAATTATGATATATAATTCCGTATAGGTTTTGTATAATACTTGGAATATGTGCATTTTTTTAAGATATGTATCATAATCACCATCCCAGTCATCATCCTCAAAGTCAAGAGCCGGTTCGTCTGATAGAATACGATCTTGATCAGCAGTGGATGCAGTAGTAGTACCCTCTGTAACTGGTGCCTTGGACGGCAAAGATAAATGGAGTAAGGTGCTAAGACGTCCAGGAGACAAAAGTGTTACAGCTCCTGATCCAACTATCGGTGGAGGGGCTGAAGATCCTTCTCCCGGATGGATTGAGGAAGAACCGACAAGAGGATCTTCTTCAATCAAAATGTCCTCTTCTGGAGTGTGGGCTCTTGGTTTGGAAGGCCCTTTTGTGGTAGACCTCTTCCTATTTTTTGGAGTTTTCGTTGGAGATGTGATGGCTGCACTTTGTTTTCTTTTTCGGCCTTTGCCAATGATGATAGGTTCTACAGCTGGTTCTCCAACTCCTGTTGGGATAACTTCTAAAAATGGATCTGGAATGCCAGTATCGTCAGGGATGTCTGCTGGTACCCTGACCTGCTCCTCAATATCTCCTTCTTTAGGCCACCTCAAACTACCCCTCATATTGTAACCGTGGGCAAAAGAACGAATTGAAGCATAAAAGTGGGCATACGTATGGAGTATACGTAGTTCTGTAGTGCTGGTGGCAGTCGAAATTCTAAATTTAGCACCAGTCCGAGCAGTACCGAAATACCTCCAACCCCTAGCTCCGTCAAGTAATTTCCCATAGTGACGGAAATTAGTCGAAGGATTACCAACATGAAGTTGGTCGTACCCAAATTGGCGAGCAAACCTACTGGGTAAGTATGGTTCAAACGCACAATTATCTTCATTTCTGTACATCAGATGAGAAGGTCTGATGCATTGAAGCCATCTAAAGACTGACTGTGGCAATACAACTCTTCTTTCAACTTCATCTTCAAACTGGACACCGAAGCAATCTGCTGGAACTTGCGGCCGGGTACAGAAGAAGTTCCAACCATAAGAATAGTTCAGAACTGCTCGGGTATCCGCCACAGTCGTAGCGATCCATGTAGCTTTGCTGAATTTTTGGAGGAAGACCTCCGCATCATCACCTGGGCCTGGCGGTAACAATCTGCAGTTGTAATGCAACAGCCAGCCCATCAGATAAGTGTAGGGCATCTCTACTCTAGGGAAAACATTCCGATGAGGAGCATTGTTTATTAACTCCTCGCCGAAGGTCCTTAAACCTGCATTTATTCGACACACCATGGCTGACAACAGGTTAATCCTGACTTTAAAAACCAGACGTACTGCTGGCCATAGCACACTACGGTGGATTCTGTCAACAGTACCAATACCCGGTACAACCCATCTTCTCAACCATAAAGAAAGAAAGCCTGCCAGCAAAGCTCTCCGAGAGATTTTCTGACTACCATATCTAAGGAAGCTTAAGGCTTCAGTTCCGGCAGGAAATTCCCCAGTCTTCGTAGACATATATTTATTCGGGAATTTGTAAGTAATCATCATATCCCGAACTTTGTTAGAGGGGATTGTCGAATCTATGTTGATTACTGGAGCTTTATTTTCCTGAAACCTTTCTTTGTCTTCCTCGGATATCTTATCCTTATGGAAGAAGAGATAAGTCGTCCACTTGTTGATATACGCCAAATGGGATGTACTTTCATGCATCGTGGTACAAATTAGGTAGTGACACATCAGTTCTTCGTATATCTCGATTAACTGAGGGTTAACTCCTCTGATTTTAGCAAGCTCCCTGTTGGAGGGAACGTATTCTTCATATGGGGCTTCCCCCATTGGCAGCTTCGAGATAAACTGCATCTCATGAAGGGTAAGACCCATTTCACCTTTCGGAGTGGCAAAAGTTCCAGTTGAACTCATATATATCTCCATCAAGGCTAGAAATAAGTTTTCATTTGGAGGAATACCCTGACTGGTGGAAACTATCGCTTTATACAAGCCAATATCTTTCAACTCTGCCTCAAAGTTCTTCATCATCCAAAGACTTATCTGGATCCAACTCTGGTTGAATGGAGTCAACCATCCTGGCAGTCTGGGGTTTGTTTGGGGATATAATACAGCAGCCCTCATAAATTTGTTGACAAACATCTGGGTTTGTACTGGCTGTATTAAACCCGAATCTTCGCTAGGATTAGAGCCTGGCATAAGGCCAAAGATAGAAGTAACACCTCCATTGGAAACACTAGCAAAGTATTCCATATCATTGGCACGCTCTCTCTTGAAAATAATTCTACCCGGTCGTCCATGATTGCTGGGAGTCAAATTCCACAACATTTGTCGAGGATGAGTAGCATGGACGAATGCTGACAAAGGATAATCTCTGTCCATATCCGGAAGATACATGGCTCTATCTCCAAATTTGAAAACCCAAGACTCCTTCTTGGGGTGTGTCTGGGACTTGCAATCAATGGCATCTCCAAATAGAAAGGCTGGTTTTGCGAAGTGTTGTCCATCTAGTAAACTCAACAATTCCCCATTTATCATGGATAGCAACATCCTATCCCCTTGAGCTGCTATCAACTGTGCCCTCTCTACCGGATATTCGGGGTTCGACTGAGGAAATTGGACATGAGATAAATCTTCCAGATAGTTCGAACCCACCATGCCAACTGACGATCCGAAAATTTCAGCGAGAGGGTGAACTTGCAAATCCATTGGTAAAATAACAAAAGAGATCAAATTAGTTCGAAGTTTTTTATGATCGAAGATATTGACTTTTACGCTTACTAAAAGTTGAGAAAAGTCTATGAAGTCTGTGTTCTACAAAGTCTCTCAGTGGTTGATGAGTTTTACGCTACCACATAGTAAAGTGAGCGTAATATAACTTTTTACACTGGTATGTATGAACATGAGCGTAGTTAAGTTTTACACTAGCACATTAAATGTGGGCGTAAATCCAAATTTTATGCTGACACGTATAACGTGGGCGTATGTTGTTATTTCAGTTTTTATGCTAGCACGTACAACGTGGGCGTAAAAAGCTGAAAGTTTTCTTCTTCTTCCTCGACGGATTTTTTCCAGCCAAATAATAGGGTTTTACCCATCATAGGCAGAGCTACGGCCGGGTTAGGATTTCGTTGTGGCGTTGATGACTGAGTAGGGGTTTTCACATGATCAGCCGATGACGAATCAATGGCAGGTTTCTTCCCCTTGCTACCGGCGGCGGATGATTTCTTAGGAGCCATCAGATCAGAGTTTCGAAGAAAGAAAGGGCAAAGGAATTCAAGAAGATGAGTAAAAGTGTTTTCTCTCTCTGAAAAGACCTATTTATAGAGAGATTCAAAACCAACTGTTGGATATCCCTATAATTACGCCGACTGTTGGATATCCCCGCTTTTACGCAGATGACGGTTGCTATCCCAAATTTTACGCTGGCAGATCAAATATCAACTTTTACGCTGCTGTTCAAAGTGTTTCAAATTTTGGAGATATTTGAAAACTTTGAAGGGCGTCTTGTAGGAGCGTAAAAAGTGCTTCAAAGAAAGAGTCATCTCATTCATAAGTGATCTGCTTTACGCCTAGCAGAGCGGGTAATCTCTTTACGCCCAAGACTAGGCTAATCACTTTACTCCTAAGGCTGATCATTTTATGCTCGGGTCTACACCCATGATTTTATGCCAAGGACAGAGACAGGACAGAGACATGAGAGAATACAGAGATCAGAACTTAGAGATTTTGATTCTCCAGAGCATTCTTCTTCAACCTTTCTTTCAGAACAGAGTGAAGCAAAGCAGAAAAGCATTCGGCCTCGCCATCAGTGCCCAAGTGCGTCGATACCTTTCTGGTGACTTAGTTCTTCCAGTTGTTCTACTTCAAGCAGTGATCTTCATCATCATCATATGGTCCAAGGAACAAAGTGATCATTTACGAATCAGACTTCTACAGCAATACTTCCCTAGAATCAAATTTGTACTTCTTGTACTTTTCTTGTTTTATTTTCAAAAGCCAATTCCTCCAAGGCATTTTGTTAAGTGAAATTTCTCTTAACAAAATGCCTTCGAGGAATTGGCTTTTGAAAATAAAACGAAAAAAAGTACAAGAAGTAAAAATTTGATTCTAGGGAAGTATTGCTGTAGAAGTCTGATTCGTAAATGATCACTTTGTTCCTTGGACCACATGATGATGATGAAGATCACTGCTTGAAGTAGAATAACTGGAAGAACTAAGTCACCAGAAAGGTATCAATGCACTTGGGCACTGATGGCGAGGCCGAATGCTTTCCTGCTTTGCTTCACTCTGTTCTGAACGAAAGGTTGAAGAAGAATGCTTCGGAGAATCAAAATCTCTAAGTTCTGATCTCTGTATTCTCTCCTGTCTCTGTCCTGTCTCTGTCCTTGGCATAAAATCATGGGTGTAGATCCAAGCATAAAATGATCAGCCTGCTTAGGAGTAAAGTGATTAGCCTAGTCTTGGGCGTAAAGAGATTACCCGTTCTGCTAGGCGTAAAGCAGATCACTTATGAATGAGATGACTCTTTCTTTGAAGCACTTTTTACGCTCCTACACGGACAAACGATACATGTGATCTCACGAGTCAACCCTCTCAGGGTCCTCATGACTAAACCAGGGGCACTCAGCTCTCGCCTCGCTACATGGGCAATATTACTGTTCCCTTATCATATAATCTTCGTCCCACAAAAGGCAATCAAAGGTTAAGCCCTGGCAGACTTCTTAGCAGCCCACCCAGGCTCGGAGTCCTCCGAATATATGAAGAGATCCCAGATGAGGTCGTCGACTCGCATGCAACCTCTCACGATAATATATGGCGAATGTTCTTCGACGGTGCTTCGAGGACCGGACCTAAAGGCAATATAGTCGTCGGAGTCGGGGTAGTGCTGGTCTCCCCTTCCGGATTAGTGATTAACCGTGCTTATTCCCTCACAGAGCCCTGCTCTAACAATGTGGCCGAGTACAACGCTCTGGTCATTGGCCTCCAACTTGCAAGAGAGCTGGGGGTAGAATACCTTAAAGCATACGGCGATTCCCAACTAATCGTCAATCAGATCTAGGGCTCATATGAGGTCCGCCACGAAAATATGATCCCTTATCACCAAATAGCGATTGACATCATCTTGTCGTTCGAGGGGTTCTTCATCGAACATGTCCCCAGACTCCAAAATATCAAAGCTGATGCCCTAGCTGGTCTTGCCGCTTCCCTAACAGTTCCGAATTATGATCGCCAATCAGTGGATGTGATAGGCCACAAACTGGTCTGTCCCAAGAACAATGTGCAATTCGTGGCGAGTTATTCCACCCAGACGATCGATGAGGCCCTAGATTGGAGACAACCATTCATCGACTTCGTCGTCTACGACATCCTGCCCGAGAACCCAAAGGAAGCCACTTCCATCAGACGACGTTCTCTCAGATTCTTCTACAATACAGAGACGAAAATGCTGTATCGCCGCTTCTACGATAGATTACTGCTTCGGTGTCTATCAAACACAGAAGCCAAAGAAGCCGTACGAGAAGCTTATGACGGTGTCTGCGAGGCCCACCAGCCCGGTCCTAAATTGCAAGACCGTCTTCGACGAATGGGCTACTATTGGCCCACAATGGTGGCAGATGCGATAGATTATGCTAGAAAATACAAAGCCTGCCAAGTCCACGCGGACTTCATTCACCAACCATCCAAATTTCTATATCCGACAGTGGCGTCCTGGCCATTCGAAGCATGGGGAATGGATATCATTGGTCCAATCACCCCACCTTCCTCCCGAGGATATCGCTTCATACTTGCGATCACTGATTACTTCTCCAAATGGGCGGAAGCTGTCCCACTCGCAGAAGTCAAGACTTCAAACGTGATCAGCTTCCTTAAGCATCACGTCATCTACCGCTTTGGACTGCCCCGAAGGATTATCCATGATAATGGTCCGCAGTTTACAAGCCACGCATTCTATCGGTTTTGCGATAAGCGCCGTATTCAAAATATCGCTTCGACACCGTACAACCCGGCGACAAACGGGTTAGCAGAGGCATTCAACAAAACAATCATCAAACTCCTCAAGAAGTTTGTCTTCTCTAACAAATGCGACTGGAACGAGAAGCTCGGCGAGTGTTTATGGGCGTACCGTACTACAGTCCGAACAGCTACCGGGAACACACCATTCTCTCTGGTATACGGGAGTGAGGTAGTTCTCCCATTAGAGACTCAAATACCTCACTCCGCGTCGCCCTCACTTATCAATTGACGATGGATGACAACTGCCGACGTCGACTACAAGAGTTGGAGGCCTTAGATGAAAAGCGCCTCCTAGCTCAGCAAAGGATCGAGCTATACCAAGCATGCATCTCAGGAGCCTTCAACAAGAAGGTCAAAATCAGAACATTCCAAGTGGGCGATCTTGTTCTGGCAGTCCGGAGGCCAATGGTCATGACTCACAAGACCGCCGGCAAGTTCCAGCCAAAATGGGAAGGTCCATTTGTCATCGAGGCCGTGTTCTCCAACGGTGCTTACCGCCTCGCTAAGCAAAACGGAGACTTGCTCATGTTGTCCGTCAACGACAAGTTTCTGAAGAAGTATTATGTCTGAAACAAAATCCTCAAGACATCTCAGAGTGTCGAGTCATGTGCCTCCCTGTACCACTGAACTCACATTCTGGTTCCATGCATAGAGTCATGTACCCGTTGGTACCTCTGAACTCATTCCCATATTTTACAATCACTCGAGTCATGTACCCGCTGGTACCTCTGAACTCATTCCCATATTTTACAATCACTCGAGTCACGTACCCGCTGGTAACGCTGAACTCACACTCACCATTCCCTAGATTCCCGAGTCATGTACCCTCTCGTGTTGCTGAACTTATGTCCACAAACATCCCAGATTATCAAGTCATGCGTCCGTTGGTGCCACTGAACTCACACTTTCACAATATCGAGTCATGTACCCACTGGTGCCTCTGAACTCACATCCCGGTCACTCGTTCAGATAGAAAGTTATGTATGATCATACCTCTGAACTTTCTTCCTGGAGGAGATCCTCCCCCATGATCCAATACCCGCACTTCCAGTGCACAAAAAAGGGTAAGCGATCCACAAATTCCCAAGACGGCCATGTCCTCGTTACCTCTGAGTCGTTTCACTTCCGCCAAAAACAAATTACCCCCTACATAGAACTTCCATGTTCTCATTACCTCTGAGTCGTTTTATGTACCCCCTTTTCATTGAGCCCACTCCTGCCATGTCCTCATTACCTCTGAGCGGGAAGGCTCTGTAGAAGAAACCTTCATACTTGCCATGTCCTCATTACCTCTGAGTAAGTATGTCGATTCCCTTTCAACCTATTATCTGTACCCACGCCCGGAGTACGATAAGGTTAATAGGTCCACAAATGTCCTCTGTTGACTACAAATGTCCTCTGTTGACCACAAATATCCTCCGTTGAGTCCACTCCTGCCATACCCTCATTACCTCTGAGAAGGAAGACTCCACGGTAACACCTACGTACTTACCATGTCCTCATTACCTCTGAGTAAGTATGTTGGTTTCCTTTCATCCTATTATCCGTATCCTAAACCGGGGTACACCAAGGATAAGAGGCCCACAAATATCCTCTGCTAAGTTTCTTAGCATAAATCCACCATCTCGTCATATCCCAGGAGCCCAGCCGCTCTACGGCATTCCCCTTTTCCCAATATCGAGAGCACCCATGACCACTTTGCCATGGCTGTTTCGGATATCATGACCAAACTTGTTATCCGTACCCGAAACCAAGGTACGCCTAGGGTAACAGGTCCACAAATAATCCTCCAGCAAGTCCAATTCCATAAAGACCACAAGTACAAGAAAGAGAAGATGAGTCGAAACATGCTAATTTATTCAAAATTCAAAGTACTACATCATCTGGGATCATATCCCTTTAAAAAAAGAAAGAAAAAAGGAGCAAAAGAAAACAGAAGACCGATCACTGCTCCAGGACACATAGTGTCGTGAGACGGTCCGTCAGCAAGGCAACCGACCGCTCAAACCTCTGTCTAGCTCGACCCTCCGTCTCTTGGGTCAGCGCCACCTCGTCCTCCAGATGAGCGTGAGCCTGCCAGTTGTCCTCAAATTTCTTGAAAGCCCGCTCCAGGTTAACAGAAGATCGGGAAACCTTCTCGGCCTCCTGAACAATTGACTCATGTTTCGTATGAGCAGCCCTCAGCTCTGACTCCAGGAAGGCTAATTCCTTCTGAAGTGCGAGAATCTGCTCCTTTGTGTCAGCTATTTCACGAGAAGCAGCCTCCTTCCGAGCCCTACAAGCGTGACTTCGATGACCCAGCCTGTCGTACGAAGCAGAAAGCTTGTCAAGGTCCCCCTTCACAACCGGCCCGACGGTGTCTTGAGCGAGCTTTATCCTATCCCGAGCGGCAATAAGGAAGCCTCGCTCCCGTTCAATCGCAGCAGGCAAATCAGCCTACCGTACCACCAGCAATCGGGTCACGAGCTGATCAGCCTCTGCTAACTTGGGCTCCAAGAGCGCAGCCAACCCCACCCCGCCAGGAAGAGTCTTCAAAGTTTCAATCTGATCCCGAGCACACCGCAGGGACAGAGAGAAAGGGGTCCCCCGTTCTATGGCAGCATCTACGCCCCTCTTTAAATGGCGGTAGAAGCTGTCGACCACATCCTGCGACACCTCGTCCAGAGCCTCCGAAGAAGCCGGCGTCAACGGGAGTGTAGCTGGCAGCACTGAAGAAGACGTGATAGAATCTGCCGCCCCTGCCACTAGGGAAACAAACTCCGTACGGAAGGACGCCTGAACAGCGGTCAACTCCTCTTCAACAGCCCGCAGAACCTGAATGCTCGATAGGGCCGAAAAGTCAGTCTCTGAAGCCGTGTGAGCAGCAGAGGATGAGACAGAGACCATTGCTCCTGGAACAAGCTCCCCTCCCATCTGCCCGGAGCTGGCAGGAGGCTCCTCGACATGAGTCGGAGAAGGAGAGGAAACGCTCCTTTCCCCCGGATCACGGCAGGCCGAGCCTTCCCCAAGAACATCCGCTGTGGGGAGTAAAGGGTCAGGACCTGTAGGGCCAAGACAACCATGAATCAATTTGACCTGGAGGATATGTTGATAGAGCAAATAAGCCCCCTCACTAGTCAATATTTAGCTTATCTTACCAGCGGAAGAGTATGGAGGCTGAGGTTCGTCTACGGCCACCACATCCTCTCCACCAGCGGCCTCCGAGTCGGGTATAATAGACTCCTCCGCCCCTGCACCCTCGGGAGGGGATGCAATGAGATCGGCATCGCCTTGCTGAAGTTCAACGATCTCGGAGACAGGCCCGAAGAAACCTTCGTCACCCCGGGCCGAGGCCTCAGCAACCTGGGAGCCCCCAGCCGTCGCTGAGAAAGCCTCCGCAGAAAGGACCGTGGCACACATGTCGCTAATCAAAGCAGCAAGGGCCGGATCAACTCCAGGGGCAGCAGACGGTTCAGGAGAGCCTGGTTCGTCAGACGCCTACAAAGAAAAAAAATGGTTAGGTCATATCTCTAAGAAGAAAAAAAGCCACAACAAGGAGATAGCTCCAACATAGTCGTACCTCCGGAGCAACGTCAGTATTTTCACCCTCTCGGTAATAAGCAATCCACGAGACCTAACGGCAGCTCTTTTCACGGAAAAGGTCGCTCTACTGTCAGAAGACTCACGTCTGACTCGTTTACGTGAGGGACCAGGCACAGCGGAAGGCTGTCCTTCCCTCACTACTTTCTCTTGTGTAGCAAGTAACGGATCCTCCGCCAGTTCGTCTGGTGTGGGAAGCGGTTGATCCGCTACTTCTTCACCCCCACCAGAAAGGGAGTCTTCGCTATCATGATCATCATCCTCCTCAGCCGACTCGGAAGATTCTGATTCAGTAAGGGGAGTCTGGAGCGCTAGTTGCTTTCTAGCCTTAGCCCCCTTGGGCTTCTCCTCTAAACCGGTACCCACGATGAAACTGGTACTCGGATCGAAATTAACAGGAGGCTAGTTCACCATAACATGATACAAAGCAGCCACGTACAAAATTTCCCTCGGTGCCTTAGCATCGGGGACCGAGAAGCTGGCCCGAGTATGATAAGCGTCATAATAATTCCATGCCCTGACACCATCAAGAACGCTACCTTCAAAGCCCAAACAAGGGCTGGGACAGTCAAGGAATAACTGGCTATAGCCAAATTGGCGGGAAAACCTACTAGGTAGGTAGGGCTCCAAGTACATATTATCGCGGTTACGATAAACCAGATGCGCGAGGCGGATATTGCGCAACCAGGTGAGCATATTCGGAGACAGAAAGTGAGAAGGTCCGGTACCATCAAGGTATACATTCCTCACTTCCTCATCGAAAAAATGAGGAACAGACACGAAAAAGTTACACCCATCCACCCTCGCCAGCGCCCTCCGACAAGCTGGCATAGTATTGTATTCCCAAGACTGGCGATGGCATTTGAAAAGGAAAGAGTCTTCATCTGTAGCATCTTCCGCTATTCCAGGTCCCATCAAAGACTTGTAGTGCATCAACAACCACCCCATCAAATAGTAGAAAGGTAGCTCTATGCGCTCAAAATCCAGCGTCTTCTTGCGGGCAATGACCTTGGACGAGAATGTTCGAAGACCATGGTGTATGCTACACACCATAGCCAGAAGAAGAGCCAGTCTAACTCCAAATACCAGCTTAATGGCAGGAAGAATGTAGTGGCGGCTGATCCTCTCAATAGAACCTGCCCCTCCCGAGACTACGCAGTTCCGTAGCCATATCATTAAAAATCCAGCCAGGAGCGCCTTCTCTGACATCTGCCTGGTGCCGTAGTAAAAATAGCTAAGAGAGTCAGTTTGACTCCCGAATATGTCGCTCTTGGACCGCGACTTCTTGACGCTCAACATCAGGTCCTTTATCTCTCCCTGGGTTCGAGGGGTTCGAGGAGTAACCTCGCTAGAAGGGTCAACTTTAAAAAGATAATTGACCCAGGATGTGGTGTGGAGAGCGGCCCCTTCTGAGCTATCCTCCTTTTTTATAGCCATCTGGTGACAAGCACTATGATGGCACAGCAACTCCTGATACACCACAACAAAACCTGGGAGTCGTCGGTTCAAATCCTCGAACTCCTCGTTCGACGGAGTGTACGCCTCGAAAGGCTCGTTCCCCCACGAAAGTTTGGAGACAGTATACATCTCATGGAGAGCAAGCCCCAACTCCCCTCCGGGTGCAAAGAATGTCCCCGTTCGTCGGTTATACATCTCCAAGAGCGCCACGAATAATGGTTTATTGATAGGAAGCCCATGACAAGTGCCCCGAATGGCATGATAAAGTCCCACCTCCCGCAGGAATGTTCCGTAAGTCTGCAGAACCCAAGTGGTCAAGTGGGCCCACGTAGAAATAGGGTTTATCCAGTTCAGCAATGCCAGTCTGCCAACGGGATAAGATTTTTTACGAGCAAGCCGATTCAGGAATATATCAGCTTGAGTGAATGTGAAGTTGGGACCGTATACGTTCATGAAAGAGCCTGGGGCCAGGCCCATCATGTACCGGAGGACGAAATCCTTACCCGCATACGCTGACCGTATGTTCGGGTTATAATGGATGTCGCCCATCAACATCCCTGATTGGGTAGGAGTTAAGTTACACACCATCTTCCTGTCCAACAACACCATATTGAACCACGACAGAGGATAATGACGCTCCATGAGAGGAATATGGATCGCCATCCCATCCAAAGAAAAATCCCAGTTCTCAGAGATCTCTAATACTCGGGGATTCTTTATGATTAAAGCGTCTCCAAAGAGGAATGAAGGCTTCAGGTATAATCCATCCAACTTCCCAGTATTCATCATGGCACGAAGATAATGAAGGGTTTGATTTTCGATGGCGTTCAACCTCTCCGAAGGCTCATTAGCCGAAAATTGATGCAGTACATGCTTAACTAAGTCATCAAGACACATGCCCAAGGCAAACTGATTTGAGCCCACTAGGAGTTCCCCCGCAGGATTTACTGGCAGATTCACTGAAGAAAGAGACGAAAGAAATAAGATTAGAAGATAGTCAAAACAAAGGAGCATTTGAAAGATTATTTGAGTCTATGCGGCTCGGGTCGTCACAGCCTCATGCGGCTCAGAACCAGATGAGTCCATGCGGTTCGGTTCATCATAGCCTTATGCGGCTCCGAGTCAGACGAGTCCATACAAATCAAGTCAGATGAGCTTCTAAAGCTTCTGGGTTCGGATTCAGGTGAGATTATGTGGTTCAAAGTCCGCACGAACTCATGCGGCCCTGAACAGACAGACTTATACGGCAACAAGCAGATGAGCTTATGCGGTAAAAAAGTGAACTACGCTCATGCGGCCCAAACTGAGAGTATATATGCGGTTCAGATCGAGTATGAAAAGCCCATGCGGCCTTCTGGGCGAAGTGCTTATGCGGTCATAACGACGAATCTTATACATACGGCTTGTGCATAAGTTATACAGCAGAGCCATGGCAATTAGGGTTCTAAAGCAATGCCCTTACCAGCGATGGGCGGATGAACGTCGGGATGAACAGAGAAAATAACGGCTGGCGGAGGAGTGGCCACGTTCGTCGCCGCAGCCGTCGCAGAAGCGACCGTCTTGCCCTTCGCAGCCTTCGATGCAGCAGCCTTCTTGGGAGCCATGGGTGCTTGGGAGAGAAAGGAGTTAGAGCAGCAAAAGATCGAAGACGAGAGAGAGAGAAGAAGATTTCCCAGAATGAAAGTGTTCCTATTTATAGACAAGGAAGGAACGCCTCGATCCACGTGCAACACAATGACCGACTCTTCGGTCATCGAGGCAAAAGACGGCTGAATAATAGCCTGGCTCTTGGGATCCTGGACCAAAAAGCGGCTCTTAAGATCTGACAACAAATCAAGAGCATTAAAAGCAGAAGATTTACAAAAGATTTGCACACGTGGCAGGAAGACGTGGCAAGGAGCTCATGCGGCTAAAACAGCCTATGCGGTTCAGGGAGTTATGTGGCCGAGATAAGCATGCGGCTGGAAAGTTCCATGCGGCTAGGACAGAATATATCCCTGCGGCTCTTGCATAATCATGCTTCTTATTCAAAGTATTTCAATTTTGCAAATTAAAAACTTTGAAGGGGGTCTTGTAGAAGCATGAAAAATAAGGAAGAAAATGGTCTATGTAGCCAAAAAGCCTCATGCGGCTCGGAGGGCCCATGAGTCCCATACGGCTCAAGCACATAGGCAGTTCGAGTAAACTCATACGGCTCAGAGAGAAAGGCCAACGTGGCATTCAAAACAGCTGTACCCAACGACGTATTTAATGCTCTGACGACTGGCAGCTGACAGATGACAGACCTGACATAAAGTTATCATAATGAGTGGCGCTGCCTGCCAAGTTTCGGGAATAAGGAAAATCTTCAAAATGGCACTGTCTACCAAAGTTTTGAGGCAAGCTCATGCGGCCAGAATAAGATGAGTTCATGCGGCCAGTACAGAAAAACCTATGCGGTTCAACCATAAAGGTCCCCCATGCGGCTCGGCCATGAAGGAACCCATGCGGCTCGGCTATGAAGACTCTCACGCGGCTCAACCATGAAGACTCCCATGCGGCTCGGTCATGAACATATTCATGCGGCTCGGTCATGACAACCTTCATGCGGTTCGAGTATAGAGACTATTCATGCGGCTCGGTCATGAAACCTTTCATGCGGCTCAGTCATGACGACCTTCATGCAGCCCAAATATGAACCCTCCCCATGCGGCTCAACAACGATGACAGAACACGTGTCCTAAAGGTAATCAAATCTTGGGTCAGATCCTAATGATTTGGGACACGTGGCAAGAGAATGAATTAAATGGATTCATTCAGATTTGCAGATATCAGCAAATCATCATGATGGAGATTTATTACAATCAATATTAATGACTGACATGATTTGGCATAATCCTCATTAATGGCCCAGATCCTTCACGCTCGAGATTAATGGCCCCGATTGATTACTTATCAGGCCGCCGCCACTTTGAGAGTGGACAATCATTGCAAACCCTAATGATGCCCCCCACTATTATAAATAGCAGGGTGCCGTTCCCTTGCAAAAAAGATAGATAGACTAACAGAGAGAGATACGCATATACAGAGAGACACTTCCCCCCAATAATCAGAGGGAAAATACACAGAGATCAATCCAGAGAGAGAGAAGCCAGAAGAGCAATACGAGGAGAGCAAGAAGAGCATTTCTTCATCAACGCCAACTATCTCGTCACAGGAGCCAAGGCTGCATACCGATCGTCCAAGGAGTAAGACATGGCTGCCGTCGCCTTCCCGAGCCTCTATCGTCACCCCCAGAATCAAAAATAAACAATTGTACTTAGATTGCTGTACCTAGGTTTTCGTCCCTAGGCTTTCTTTGTACAAGCGAGTTTGTAACGTGAAGTAAAAGTTCAGTCCTCCGATAATTGTTCTGTTCTTTTATATTTTATGGCAAACATTAATAGATGCTAAAAAGAAATAAAATAGAAAAACAAAAACAAAAAGAATAAACAACAGAACCCACCCCAGCCCGGCCTGCTCACAGGCCTACCCCAAACAAACCCCTAACCCAGCCCACTTGGCCCGGTCAATCCTCCAGCCCGAGCTGAAACTCGTTCTACCCACGCGCAAACCCAAACCCCCTGTACACAGCCGCGGTATATAGATATATAAATAGAACAGAGAAAAAGAGATCGAGAGCAAACCCTAACCAACACCCGACGCCACCCTCCCCGACCTTGGACGCGCCGCCCGCCGCCGCTACGACCGTCGGAGCGTGCGTGCCGCGCCGAAAACAGAGCAACAGCCGCAGCACAGCAGCAGTAGACGTTGTCGCGAGTACGGTATTTCATACTTATATATATTCTTCTACGTTTAATTAATTTTCGATCTGTAACGTCCTATGCATAGTATACATGACCTTCTAGGGAGCCAATAATATAGATTCGAACGTGGTTGAGCCGCCGGTTCAGAAATTCGACACAAAGTCGAAGGAAAATACATCCCAAAAACAGAGTATAGAACAAGTCTTGAACCCCAGTTGGAGGACCGCTTCAGGTCGACCTGTTATTGCTTTAAACATTCTACCTTAACAAACTTCTAGACCACCTGTGCCACTCCAGAACCCTTTTTGTAGTTTCAAAATTTATCGATTATATGCGGAGAAAACTGATCCCGAATACCGACGAAAATCTATTTTAAAAACTTAGAAATTCTTTCGATACGACGTGCGTCCCGCCAAATCGGGCGACATGGTCGCAAACCAAAAGCATCGAAAGGTGCGTATCGGCTTCGCGGACGTGTGGGCTTTGATGAAATTCAAATTGGTCGCGTGTGCGCGACGAATTTGATCCCTATCCGTCAAAATTTACCGTATCGGTCACTTTAAAAATTTTCTAATTACTTTGTGCACGTTCGTCAGATCAAGATGAAACTTGCGCCAACAGGACCATATCATTTTTCTAGTCCTGTATGCCAAGTTTGGTCCAATTCTGGGACAGTTGATCGGATCGCCGTTTTGCGGGCCCCACGGTCTGATTTAACGAACGATTTTGTATACGGTGTACCAGAATCCAAAATTGGACATACCGTTGGGTTCATATCATCAAAACAAATTCGTAGACAGGTAGTTTGACGACTTTAGAGACCATTGACTCTGGCATGCTTTTCGGTGCAAAGCGGGTCCAACGACAGATATCATTTTGGCCCAAAATTACCGTTTTACTCCTGTGTCCAGAATTAAACTTAAGGACAGGCAATTCTAGCTAATTTGACTATTCTGAGAACATTGTTAATATTTATTTCATCTTTCGAAGACAGTTGTGATAATTTGGACTTATGGCTTAGCAGTTGACTATACTTTGTTGGATCTGCGTGCAACCTCCAGGCAATATACCTTGCCTCCCTCTACAGTCTATTATCATGCTTATAGATATCCTGTTGTTATCATGTTATCTTTTAGTTTCTCTAGATGCTAGGGATTCATATGTTATCTTTAGTTCTCTAGTTAAATTGACTTGATATGTTTTCTTCATACCATGTTCACCTGTTTATTATCTGCTTGAGTGGATATTGTAGTGTACCAGCTTGTTCACATTATAGTCCATGTTAGAGTAGTCCTTACCTGTGTCATGACTAAGTTGTACCATGTCGTCTCGTGTCTACAAGTATGTGTAATTGAACTGCTATTCTTGTTTCGTTTCCAGAACCTGCGAGTCCACACACGGGGCAAGGGTTGTCCGTTTGCACCTGCGAGTCCACACACGGGGCGAGGGTGACTTGTCTTGAAACTGACATGCGAGTCCACATTCGAGGCGAGGGTTAGTGATTAGTTCAAACCTGCGAGTCCACACTCGGGGCGAGGGTTTGGTATTCCATTGATCTCTTGTTCTTCCAGCAGTTCATTTATGCATAGTTGATCCCGTATCCGTGTTCATAGTTACCTGTCAGTAGCCACATGTCAGTCTCATGTCTAGTTCCTATTTATACCCTGTTTATATTATTACATGATTAAACTGTTAGATAGGCATATTTTTATGTATCTTGCTATGTTCCATGAGGACCTGATGATCTCTTTAGGTAGCTGATTGCATAGAGTTACTTAGCGGCTCATGATGGTAGTGATTACACCTGCAGGAATATAGGTATTTTCTTATGATATTTTTTTTATTATTCTCTCGTACTTTATATTCCATGCCATGATATATTATGCTTATTTTATAGACTCATATCATTCTTGGAGTCTAATCGGACAATATGCTAATGGGCTACAGACCATAACCAATAATTGTTTATTTATGTTTTATATTCTTATTGTGGATTGAGATATAGTGACGCCTTGCCATGACTAGATCCATTACAAAGTCCAGACAATGTTTACGTATTCGGGTTAGGCTGGAGTCCGCTCGATACGTAGCTGGCTTGCTCACGAGCTCGCGCCCGAAAAGCGGGTGCAGGTCGTGATAAGTTTTTTGGTGGCCCATGCAGGTCAGAGCATATCATACCGATTACGTAACTGTACTGGTACGAGCCTGCGACTATGACTAAACCTTAGAAATCTCAACCCATAATGCTTTGAAAATTCTTTTAGAAATTTCTCTACGTCCTTGAAAATTTCATATTTGCTCTCGATTATACTTTCTTGCCTTTCGTACCATTGATTCTCGTCCCCTCCTATTTTGAGGTGACGAATGATCGTGCTGTCTAGAATTTATCAGAAATTCTTAAATTATAGTATAATATTGTATGATTATTGAGTTTTGGTTGTTTGTAGATATAAAGGATTATAGTTGCCATATGCCTATATATCTGTCGGTAGAATTGTCAGCAACTAGTTAGAAGATCATAAGACTTTAGTGACCGTATTTTGAGGAGTAGTATGACCAAAGGTGGGTAGAAGTCCTAGAGTTACGAAGTTACAAAACGATTAGGAGGGGGATATAAACTATTTTTTGGTGGAATCAAAATTTAGGGAGATTAAGATGATAGTAGACTTTAAATTTTAAGGGATAGCCATGAATTAGAATTTCGAGGACGAAATTATTTTTAAGGTGGGTAGATTTGTAGCCTCCCTTCTCAAAATTTTTTAAAATATTTTTTTTATTATTTATTTGATTTAAATGGTGAATTTTAGTTTTTTTATAAATAATTAATTAGTTAATTATTACGGTAGATGATTTTAGTCATGGTTAAGAATTGGAATATAAGGAGACTAGGAATCATGGTACGGATAGTGCAGTAGCATACTTTGACTAGTGTATTAGCCCTGGTAGAGAAGGTCGAGCCATAGTGATGTCCTAACTAGAAAAACCAGGCTAAGTTGCAACTTAACCCCTATAGATTAATTAATTATGTATTAATTAAGATTATGATTTTAGGAGATCTGCTTGTGCAAATTTAGTCCGGAATGGACCCGAACTAAGCTCAAGCCCATGCAGGCATATAGTGAGACCAAAGACATCCATGTAAGTAGGTAGATGTGCATATATACGTATTGGCAGTCCATTTTATAGCCTAGTGATAAATTCTATAGTAGAATATCAAATATTGCATATTAATTATTTTATTTCTGTTATTATTATTGTTGCTATTAATTGTATATATATATATATATATATATATATATATATATATATATATATATATATATATATATATATATATATATAAAATTATTACCAGCTGATTCCCTATCTTCTAGCAAATAAATATAGAAAGGCAATTAGGATATATAAGATAGGGAATCAGCTGGTAATAATTTTATATATATATATATATATATATATAGAAAATAAAAAAAAATAAAAAAAATATAGAGTAAATAAATAAATAAATATATAAATGTATGAGTATGTATATATAAAAATATATTATATATGCGTGTATGTGTATATATATATATATATATATATATATATATATATATATATATATATATATATATATATATATATATTATATATGTGAGTATGTGTATGTAAATATAAATATAAATACTATATGTGCGTATGTGTATATATATAAACGTATATAGTAGTATGTATACCTATATGTGTATATATTTATATATATACATATATATATAGGAATATATTTATATATTAATAGATGCTAAAAAGAAATGAAATAGAAAATCAAAAAGAACAAACAACAGAAACCCCCCAGCCTGGCATGCCCACAGGCCCGCCCCAAACAAACCCCTGACCCAGCCCACTTGGCCCGGCCAATCCTCCAGCCTGAGCTGAAACCCGTTCTACCCACGCGCAAACCTAAACCCCTTGTACACAGCCGCAGTATATAGATATATAAATAGAACAGAGAAAAAGAGATCGAGAGCAAACCCTAACCAACACCTGACGCCACCCTCCCCGACCCTGGACGTGTCGCCCGCCGCCGCCATGACCGTCGGAGCGCACGTGCCTTGCCGGAAACAGAGCAACAGCCGCAGCACAGCAGCAGTAGACGTCGTCGCGAGTACGATATTTCATACATATATATATTCCTCTATGTTTAATCAATTTTCGATCCATAACATCCTATGCATAGTATACATGACCCTCTAGGGAGCCAATAATATAGATTCGAATGTGGTTGGGCCACCGGTTCGAAAATTCGACACAAAGTCGAAGGAAAACACATCCCAAAAACAGAGTATAGAACAAGTCTTGAACCTCAGTTGGAGGACCAATTCTGGTCGACCTGTTATTGATTTAAACATTTTACCTTAACAAACTTCTAGACCACCTGTACCACTCCAGAACCCTTTTTGTAGTTTCAAAATTTATCGATTATATACGGAGAAAATTGATCCCGAATACCGACGAAAATCTGTTTTAGAAACTTAAAAATTATCTCGATACGACGTACGTCCCGCCAAATCGGGCGACATGGTCACGAACCGAAAGCACCGAAAGGTGCGTATCGGCTTCGCGGACGTGTGTGCTATGACGAAATTCAAATTGGTCGCATGTGCACGACGAATTTGATCTGTATCGGTCGCTTTACAAATTTCATAATTACTTTGTGCATGTTCGTCAGGTCGAGACGAAATTTATGCCAATAGACCGTATCATTTTTTTGGTCCTGTATGCCAAGTTTGGTCCAATTCTGAGACAGTTGATCGGATCGCCATTTGTGGGCCCTGCGATTCGATTCAACGGGCGATTTTGTGCACGGCCCACCGGAATCCAAAATTAGACATACCGTTGGATTCGTATAATTAAAAAAAATCCACAAACAGGTAGTTTGACGACTTTAGAGACCATTAACTCTTACACGCTTTTTGGTGCAAAGCGGGTCCAATAGCGGACATCATTTTGGTCTAAAATTATCGTTTGCCCCTGTATCTAGAATTGGACTTAAGAACAGGAAATCCTAGCTAATTTGACTATTCTGAGAATATTGGTAATGTTTATTTCAGCTTTCGGAGACAGTTGTGATGATTTAGACTTTATGGCTTAGCAGTTGACTATACTTTGTTGGATCTGCGTGCAACCTCCAAACCTCCAGGCAAGATATCTTGTCTCCCTCTACAGTCTATTTATCATCCTTATAGATATCCTATTGTTATCATGTTATCTTTCAGTTTCTCTAGTTGCTATGGATTCATATGTTATCTTTAGTTCTCTAGTTAAATTGACTTGATATATTTTCTTCATACCATGTTTACATATTTATCATCTGCTTGACTGGATAGTGTAGTATACCAGCTTGTTTATATTATATTCCATGTTAGAGTAGTCCTTACCTGTGTCATGACTGAGTTGTACCGTATCGTCAACTGTATCTTGACTGAGTCGTGTCTACAAGTATGTGTAATTGAACTGCTATTCATGTTTCGTTTCCACAACCTGCGAGTCCACACACGGGGCGAGGGTTATCCATTTGCACCTGTGAGTCCATACACGGGGCGAGGGTGACTTGTCTTAAAACTGACCTGCGAATCCACATTCGGGGCGAGGGTTAGTGATTAGTTCAAACCTGCGAGTCCACACTCGGGACGAGGGTTAGTGATTAGTTCAAACCTGCGAGTCCACACTCGGGGCGAGGGTTAGTGATTAGTTCAAACCTGCTGTAGGGCCTAAAAATCAAGTTGTGCCCTGAACATACTATTCGGTGATCAAGTTGCGCCCCACAGATCAAGCTGTGCCACTGTTTTGAAACTCAGAGAACAAGCTGTGCCACTGATCAGGTTGCGCCTGATATCAGACTGTGCCCAGTCTTATTGTGCCAAAATCTACGTGACGTCTGACACTTAATGGCCATCATTACCTGAAAGCACTGACAACTGACACCACAGTAAACGGGGAAATTTTTTTTGAATCCCATGAATTGTGCCGCTCAAGGAGAGTTGGTAGACAGCTATCCTGTACACTTCGTAAGTTGTACCTAGGCGCAATCCAGATAAAATCTTTAGTTGTGTCTAGGCGCAATTTGAATGACTTCTGCTCAAAAGTTACTACGTGTCTAGGCGCGGCTCAATCAGGCACAGTTGACCTAAGCTCGTACAACCTAATAAAGTTGAGACAACTTATATTCTAAAGCAGGATGACGTGGCGCACATGCCACTAATCTCTCAAGACGTGTCTACTATCCTGTACACGACCACGCGCATCTCAATCATATGATGCCACGCGTCTAAATACAGTTAGTACACGACTTAACAACTGAATAAAAGTTGGCACAATAGGAGGTTGGTGCAACCCAATTTGGCGCAATCCAGCCTCGCGCACATCAGAATAACTGCTAAAATAGTTATTTTTGAACTTTATAAATAGAGTTTTCAATCATTGTGAAATCATCAGATACATACGTACAGAGATCAAGAACTCTTACAAAATTACTGCTGCATTCTTCAGAGGCTACAGTCTTCAAGTTCACATAGTCCAAGGGATAAAGTGATCGTTTTCTGATTAGATTCCTACAGTTGTACTTTTCCAGAATTCATTGTACTTTGTACTATTCTTTTTTTCAAGTTTAGAATAAACTTTTTGTTTTTGCAAACAAAATAGAAAATCTGCTGGGGATGACTTTCTCCTCCGACGAGAAGGTGACAACTCAATGTGACACTGCGTCGATCGATAAGACGCAGAAGACTCTGGTTGTTCAGGTCAACCAGACAACCTATGAGGATATGATTAGCACCAAGAGCAACAAGCGTACAATGGCTATCGCCAAGAATAGGACTGTATGGGCTCTTAAATCTCCCATGGTCACTGTTGCCCAGGCGCAACCTGAGTGTTCAGTGGCCAAGACACAATCTGTCGCGACGACTCAGGCACAGCTTGCTTCTTTTGCCCGTGCGCAACCTATTCATCTTGTTGTCCACGTGCAGTCTACTACTCTCTTTGCTGCCAAGGCACAGCCTGTTCAAGTTATTGTCGAGGTACATTCTACCCATGTTGCTGCCAAGGCACCCTCAGTAGCCCGTAGGACTATGGCGTAACCCAAGCAATCAGCACTTCAGGCGCAGTCTGCTACTCTAGCGCAACTCAAGGGAACTAGTCTTTTGGCTATTCCCTCTTCTAATTCTCAAGTTTTGAACTTAGAGAATTAATATTCTAGTACTAACACTAGACAGAACAAAGGGAAGAGTCCTTTGACACCTCCTCAATTGGCACAATCTGTACCTAAAATGGTCTCATGACAGAACAAAGGGAAAGGCTTCTTAGCTGACCCTTCACAAAATAAAGGAAAGCAGTCTTTGGTCTTTTCTCAAACTTTCCTAGTCTATGACTCAGAGGAAGATCTGTCATATTCTATTCCTTTAAACAGAGGTCCTCGGATCTCTGATATTGGAAAGAATACTGACCAAAGAGGTATCCTACCTACCCCTATGGGATTTGGTCAAGACCTTCCTACCTTGTAAATTTTAAGATCCAAGCAAGGAAAATTGAGGTATCATAAACAGAGACACCTGGAGCAGAATTTTTAGATTTATGCGCTTATCTTAATAGGCGTCAACCAGTATCAACTTTGGCGAAACGTAAGAACCCTATGCCAAAGGCCAATCTGTGCCAAAAGCCAAAGTTTGAAAAGAAAGACCCAACCACCTATGCTAATGAGTTGAGTACATCTTTGTACACTCAGGGAACTAAACATTTAAAGAATAGGAGACATGTTCCTAACATCATTAAGGAATATGTTCCTCTGACTTCTTCTCATCCTGTAGTTGTAACTGATTTGCGGTAACGTCTTACACAAAGACGGGAAATACAGGGATGACTCCCTCACCTCCAAATCGTGCTTCAAATCGCCACTGCCTTCATGAAGTCGTCATCAACTGTTGTTTCCAATCGGCTCGACGATCTATCTTCGATCGTCTAAACTATGCTTCAACTCCTGACCATATAATAGAAAATGAAGATGAGCTATTATATGCTTCTGTCAACATGACTTCTCAAGGCACTGGGATGGGAAACGTCCAAGACGTAATGCATCCCGTAATCCTAGTCAGCAATACTTAGATCGGATCCATGCATCTAATGAAGGTGTCTTTCAATACACTAGATCGAGGAATCGATATTTGAACCAAGGTGTCTTTAATCAAGAAGATCTCCCTATCGCTCATGTAGGAGAAGACTCTTTCTCAGAGTTTGATGTAGATAGTAAAAGTTATGAACAAACTATCTCATCAATAGCAGCAAGAGAAGTGACGGTATATACCGTTACGGAAGATCAAGATGCCTCTACTTCAACCAGTCAAGAGCATTGAATTGTTGCATTGGAGGACAAATTGAAGACCATGGCAGAGATAGTCGCAAGCATGCATACTATAATCGTGGCTCAACGTACAGTACCACCGATTGTAAACCCAGCTACAAATCCAGAGCTTATAGCATCTTCCGTACCTGCTAGTCTGGGGGTACCAACTCCTCAGGTCGTTTCCGTGCCAATTCAAGCTGATCCCAGTCAGTCTGGTGCTGGGGGTGGTAATTACCATGCTGTTCCTCCTTCTAACACTTCTAACCAGCCTACCAATTCCCAAACATTAGGAGATGCTAATGAAGCTGTGAAACTCTTACGTACTCAGTTTGAGGCCTTCAAGCAGAAGGATGGCCTACAAAGACTGGGTATAAAGCAACCATATCCTACAGAGTGGAAGGAGGTTCTATTTTCTCCTAAATATAAGCTCCCAACCATCATGCTGTTTGATGGCAGCACTTCTCCAAGTCAGTACATCAATCATTTTGAAGTGATGACTGATCAATTACAGCCAAATGATGCTCTCCTTACCAGAGTGTTTGTCGGTTGTTTAGCTGGCATAGCATACGACTGGTATCGTAGCCTGCCTGATGACTACATCACTTCTTTTGCTGGTTTTAAGCAAATGTTCTTAGAACGATGCTACGAAGGAGTTAACAACATGACGATGTCTGTCCCCATTAAGATTAAGCAGAGGCATAATGAATCCACAAAGAGTTTTATTGAAAGATTCTGCCGAGAGGCACTCAAAATGCCTTTAGGAACTCTATCTGCTGTAATAATAGACACTTGCAAATCAAACTTTTTGCCTATTATCAGTATGTGGACATGATCTACACAATTCTAGGATTGGCCTCCTTTTATTGTCAATACCAAAGCAGCCGAGGTCAGTACCGAAAAGTTCAAGCAGTTAGGAGTCCAAATGACTCATCTTAACCAAGGTGAACATTCTACACCCGGGGGTAGTAATCGTCAGAATAACCGCAAGAGTAAAGATACATTGGCCATTAATCTTAAAGGCAAGGAGTCTTTGGCTGTCAACGTCACTCAGACAACATCCACTCCATCAGCACCACCACAGAAATTGACTCCTCCAAAAGAAGAGTATTCTTTTGATGAAGATGATACTTTAAGCATCTTCGATTGCTTGATCAAAAGCAATAAGCTTCAGCTTCCAGAGGCAAAATGGCCGGAAGAAGTGGGAAAAACTGATCACCCTAAATACTGTATTTATGACAGATTTATAGGGCATCCAACCAGAGCATATTATGTGCTCAAGGAAAAAAATCCAAGAGTTGGTCAACTCTGGAGCAATTACTCTACAACAGGACGAGAAAACGGTGACTGCTAATGTAGTTTCTCTACAATTTGGTGATTTTCTACCGCAACTTATGCAAGATGGTGTTGTCCCCATTCCAAGGACTACTCTTGAGATCGTGAATCTTCCACCTTCTCAAAATGAAGGTCTTGTTCCGCTGTCAACTGACAAAGGAGAGATTATGTGGATTCATCCAGATCTGGTAGCAGAATTTGAAACGCCTTCCTCTTCTAAGCAAAAGAAGCATTCCAGATCTAAACCCAAGAACTGTAACATGGTATCCTTTGAACCAGTAATAGAAAAAAAAATTCTAATGGGCACTAGATAAGAAAAACCCTATCTTCGGAAGTATTTCGAAAATCAAGAGAACCCTGCTCCATCTCCTGATGTTCCTCCTTCATCATCTTCTCTTGGCGAGAATATACCATCCACATCCTTGCAGGTGGTCGAACCAACTCCTCCTAAACCAACAGCAGCCGACAAAAGGAAACAACCTGTCCGCTTTGATAAAGCATTGAAGAAGTCCTCATCTTTCGGACTTGAGAAGCCATATAATTTTGACATATTGGCTCAATTAGCCAACACTCCAGCAAGATTGTCAATCTTTGAACTCTTGCATCTGTCAAAAGAGACTCGAGAGACGTTAAGTGAAGCCTTGATGCAGGCTGACGCTTGTCTTACTCTTCTCAAAAAGTCTGAAAATGAGCCAATCAGTTGTGCACACTGTTATAGTATATTTGAGCTAATGCCTAATATTACCTTTACACAAGATGACATTTTATTAGAAGACAACCGTCATGATCGTCCTCTCTATTTTATAAGGTATGTAGATACCATAAAATTTGATCGTATTCTGATTGACCTAGGATCCGCACTTAGCATCATGCCAAAGTCTTTGCTGGATGCTTTGAAGATCCCAATGCATAACCTTTCCACAACTATCACTACCATCCTGGGATTCAATCAAGGAAGAAGTGAACCTTTGGGGAAGATACGCCTAAAACTTCAAATTGGCAATCTTCGTACAAAGGTAACTTTCTATATTATTGACAATCATGGCTTATACAACGCTTTGTTGGAAAGACCATTCCTCCATGAACACAATATTATACCCTCTACGCTCCACCAATGTTTCAAATATGTGGATGGTAATGGAGAAGTCCAAAAAGAGGTTGCAAATTTGAGTCCTTTTAAAGGTGTTGAAGCATACTGCAACGATTCTCGCATGTACAAAAAAGAATTCATGAAGGTAGTACTAGCAATGGACACGGATGAAGAACAGAAGAGTGTGCCAAATGATACTCTGGTGATTCCCGTCAAAGGATGCACCTTATGTCCTCAGTCTTCCAAACCACTGACTATCTATCTTCCTTTCCATGAGAAGCAGCCTAAGGGTGATAGTCAAGAACAAAGAGAGCTCACCTCTTCTGAGCCGCTTGTAATCGACCTTCGTCGTAAGAAGCTCCCTCATCCTTCTCGTTCTTCTTCTCCCCCTCTTGTCATCAATCTGACTAAGCCTGCTAAGGCTAAAGTTCCTGTTGTAAATGATGGTATAAAAATCAATAAAGCATCTCCTTTACAGTATACTGATGTCTTTTACTATACTCAGTGTTATTTGGATATGTTAGATAACTTTAAATCACTTACAATAGAAGTCGTATCATCTCTGCGAAATGTGGTATCATTGGATTCAATATAAGAGTCGTACTTCTTAGTACCGTCTCGAAAGAAAGATGAAAAGTCTATATTCTTCAACAAAAAAGAGGAACCAAAAATTGTGCTCTATAATGATAATATAGATGATACAGGAAGGCTACAATTACACCGCTATAGTCCACAATCTAAAGCCATCATCCGTAAAATGGGCTATGATTTCAGAACAGGCCTCAACAATGGTAAAGGAAGGCGGATTCCCCTTCTTATTGCTGTTCCAAAAGGAAAATCACAACAATACCACAGTAAGTTGAAGCGGGGCTTAGGTTATACTTCACCTCTCCCAACTCCAGAACCTTCTGAATCTGATAAAGAAGAACGATCCAACTCTTCTGATTCTATTTCATGGGATTCTGACACCAGCATTGGTCATGTTCATAGGGTGATGGTATCTTCTAACATGGTGTCTGCCGACTTCTCAGAAGAAGATGAAGATGACATTGAAGAAGCTCTTGAAGTGGACCCTTGGGTACAAAAGATGGACAATCAATGAAAACTTCATTTCGAACAACGAGAACCACCTACTGAAGATCAACTTGTCCAAATCTATATTGGAGAGGAGGGTGTATCACGACCAATCTTCATTTGCAAAAATCTCCCAGAGGATGATAAACAAGAGTTAATTCATCTTATTCGTGAATATATTGATGTCTTCGCCTGGAGTTACGAAGATATGCCGAGATTAGATCCTTAAATTGTAACTCACAAGCTTAACATTCTGTCGAATGCCAAGCCGGTCAAACAACAACAACGATGATTCAAGCCTGAAATGATGGATGCAATTGATGATGAAGTCAAAAAGCTTATAGCTTGCGATTTTATCAGAGAAGAACAGCATCCTGACTGGGTAGCCAACGTTGTACCAGTTCTGAAGAAGACCGAAAAGGTTCAAGTTTGCATAGACTTTAGGGATCTCAATGATGCTTGCCCTAAAGACGTGTTCTCTCTCCTAATTACTGATGTCATGATCGAAAATACATGTGGATTCGAACGAATTTCTTTCATGGATGGGTTTTCTGGATATAATCAAATCTGGATGAATCCTGAAGATGAGAAACATACTTTATTTTGTATTCCTCGGGGTGTGTACTGTTATACGGTCATGCCGTTTGGTCTTAAGAACGCCTGTGCAACTTACCAACGGGCTATGAGTACTATTTTTCGCGATTATCTGCGAAAGACTGTCGAATGCTATGTTGACGATATTGCTGTCAAAAGTCGTCTCAAAGAAGATCACATTCAAGATTTAAGAACTATCTTCAATCTAATGCGCCAACATCTTTTCTTTGAAAACTGAAGTGACTGTTCATTCATTTACTTTCTTTGACTTATCATTCATCGGACATTTATTGTCTCTTATTTTGAATAATATGAATTCACATTCTCTACACCTCTGAATTTCGATTATTTATATTAGCAACTTGTCACGTCCTTTTTATCTCTGATAAAGTTGTCTATTGAAATAACAGTGTTGCTAAACTTTATATTCTGCCACGTCCACATTACCTCTGAGCAGATATAATAAATATTGTTATTTTCTAAATCATAAAATATATCATGTCCAGTACCTCTGAATATATTTTCTATTCTATTACTTATATCTGTAACAAGATATTTAACAAGTAATGGAACCACATAAAATTTTTTTCTATTTTTTTCTGCAAAAGAAGAAAAAAGAGTACATTATAGAAAGAAACAACAAAATTTACCCATTTTTACTCTGAAGGATAGATGATAAGTTCTGCAATTTGTTTCTTCAGAACTTGAATTCTTTTATCACGAGAATATAGCACTCTCTGCCTAGCTTCAACTCATCCTGATTCAGGATCAAATGGTTGTAGAGCAGCAGTTCGTCGTGTTAGCTCTTCATTCTGAAGACGTTCAAATTCCTTCTTCTAATTCTTCAAAATCTCCACCTGATCAACAACAGATTGGTACAATTGATTTTCTTGTTCTATGTTCTGCTCAGTAGTTTGGAGTTCTGCCTGAAGTTGAGAAATTTTGGCTTTTAGATCAGCAGCCTTTTTCTCTTCCTCTGTAGCCTTAGTCTTATGACTCTCAGCAACAACAGCTACATCAAAAATTTGAACGTCTAGCTCAGAGGACTGTCTAGTGAAAGCCAACAGGAATGTTTCAAAATCAGCCTTACTAATTTCTTCTTCTTGAACCATGGTTTCATATTTCATGTTTACTAGTGGCTCGATATCTCCTCTTTTCAGCTCCTTATAGGCCTTGATTGAGCTCTCTAGCTCATCCAAAATATGTTCCAAAAATGAAGCTTGAGCTTCGTCTCCTTGACTACGGATGCCTTCGATCAAAAATATAGTGGGAGTTCTAACGGTACTAAAAGGGACATCCTCTCTCTCCATGACTCTATGAACTAGGGGTTCTAGAGATGTAAAGAAGACTCTTGTGAAAGAGGTTACCACGAATTTGTTAGCTGCCAGGGCTCCTGGAGTGGCTACTATGTTTATAGAAGTCTTCACAACCTTGCAGATGGGGGTGCTTCATCTGGAGCACTAATATGAGAAGAGCTTCCTTCCCCGGCTACAGTCCCAGTGGCCGCTTCTACAAATCATATATGTTATAACATATAATGTTAAAAAAATACTATGTTAAATTGTTCATAGTGGAAAACTTACCTGAACTGAGTACATTATGAGGAGTCTCAGTAGCTTTAATTGTCTCGGACTGAAGCTTGGACATAGTATCTGCAGACATGGTAGCCTGACTACTCCCTGCTTCCGATTTTGTCAGAGGTGGCAGAGTTACTGGAGTTTCATTTACTAATTCAGTTGCCACCTTAGACACTTCAGGCGGCTCAGTGGTCGTGGGTTCATTAACTTCAGGAAGATTGACATATTCCTTATCATGAACCACATCCTCCTCGTCTTCAGCAAGTGAAGGATCTTCATCAACTGGGATTTCTCGTGATGATGGTGCATTCGCTAAAGTTTGTTTTTCTTTGGTAATGTTGTCCCAATCTTCATCATAAGTTTTATCATCAAAATCGCAATCGTTCAATGCATCGATCACTGCCTCTCCTGAATGAGTACATACTTGAGCTTGCGAAGTATCTTGTGGGGGTAGATTTTGCTTTGGAAAGGAAGCTTTTGGATTCACGGGAGTTGGGGAAGGAATTGTTATCCATGCTGCAGCCAGTATATTAGCAGGAACATTTACTGTCATAATGGTGACAGGTGGATGGACATCTGTTAGAGTAACCAATACAAGGAAAAGCAATTTAGATATATATCTCTGATAAAAATTAACAATGAGGATATTTCACATCTGTGATATTACCTTCTTGAGATGGTTCTTCTTCAGCAATGTCCAATTTTCTTCTAACTTCTTTGAGTATCGGTGTGTCTGGTCCTGCAACAGCTTCATGACGATTACCTTCTGGGTCAATCAAGGAAGCAGAAGTTCCTCCTTCTGTAAACTTCCCCTGTTTTTGAATAGAAGAAGGGGTAATGTCCTTCTCTCTAGAAGAAGAACTGAGAAGCAACTATCTTGATTGAGAACGAGTTGTTCTCGTAATCATTGGTTCATTGATAACCAGTGATGTTCTTTTTCTCTTCTCAGGAGCTCTTGGATAATTAGGAGGATTATCTCGTTGAGGAGAGGCTGTCATTTTCTTAGTCTTTCTCTTCTTCAAGCCTTTACAAGGGGATTTTTCTTTCCGCATCTTGATATATCTAGAGGATCTTGAACCGGGTCAGCAAAATTTATTAAAATTGATGCCTCCAGAGGTACATCAGCAGGATCTTTGTCTTCTACATCCCGGAAAGACTGAAGAGTATGTTTCCCTTGTTTAATTCTCCTTTCAGTTGCGAAGCTATGTGTAGGATGGAAGCTTTCAGCGAATGTGTTCGCTGAAGTATAGAAGTTTGCATATGAATATAACATACGCGGGCCTTGGAGAAGTTTATAAGGCATAGAAAAAATAGCTTTTGTGCCCCAGGCATTGTAATAATTCTAAGCCCTAGCCCCATCAATAAGATAACCCTTGGCCTGTAGGCAAGTGGTTATATTTCCTACATGAAGTTGATCATACCCGAACTGCCGTACAAATCGACTCGGTAGATACGGTTCCAAATAGCATTCTTCTTCAAATCTATAGACCAATGAGAAGGCCGGATTATCTTAAGCCAAGAAAAGATGTTTGGACTTAAACGGAGTGTTTCTTCATGTAAGTCCATCATCTGTGGAGGCATAGTATCATACCCTGAAGGGGTGCAACACACTGGAAATACTACCCTGATCTACGGTTCAAGGCAAGTCGACACTCTGAAAGAGCAGTATATTTCCAATGAGCATTAAAAAAATGCCCGATGAAGTCTCCATCAGCAGGTCCCATATCCGGGTTCATTAAACAGGGATGGTGTAGCAATAACCACCCGAACAAATAAGTATATGGCATTTCAGTACGGGAGAAATCCGACCGACTATCCTTATCTTACAGCATGGTGTCTACAAAAGAACGCAATCCAGCATTCAGGCGACAGGTCATGGCTGATAGGAGATCCATCTTGTATCCAAATACAAGACGTATTGCAGCGAACAAAATACCCCGATGGAATCTATCAACCGCACTGGTCTCAAAATTACGAAACACCATAGCCATAAAGATAGAAAGCCTGCCAGTTGGGCTTCTAGAGACAGGTCTGTAACCCTATCTAAGATAACTTTGAAGAATATCGCCAGCCTTGAACAGACTCGAGTCCTCAGTCAAGGTGACATCCCCATGATTATGTTTTTCCATCAATAATTGTATATCACTTCTATCAAAAGGTTCAAAGAAACGAGGCGTACAGGCTTTACTGTCCAGTGGCTTGTCTTCCCACACATGACCTAGGAACAGATATGGCATCCATTTTGTGATGTAGCAAGTACCCCAGTGGCACTTTCGTAGTAGAGTGAGCAGATTTTATAGTGACACAGTAGCTCTTGAAAAACTGAGATCATCTGGGGATTCTCCTTTGCTAGAGCATCTAATTCATCATTTGTGGGTACATATTCTTCATATGGATTATCACCCATAGACAAACGAGAGATATATTCCATCTCGTTAAGAGCAAATCTTATTTCTCTATGAGGTGTCATGAAGGTCCCAGTGCTTTTGTTATATCTCTCTACTAAAGCCAAGAACATGTGAAGGTTTGGATGAATGCCATATACCGTAGTACAGATGGGATTATAGAGGCCCAGATCAATGAGCCTGTCTTTGAATTCCTCTAAAATCCATATGGACAAGCTACTCCAATGCTTCATTCCGGGGTTTACCAGGCCTGTCATGCGCATAGCGGTCTGGATATGTTCCTTCAGCTTTTACAAATGTATTTGCAAAAATAGGTATTCTGACTGGAAGAAGCAGGAAAGAATCCTCAGGAGGGATGTAACTCGGCCTTAAACCTCTTAAGTGTGTGCTATATTTTTCAGAAGTGCTGTAAAAAAGTCTTTGTTCTGCGGACCCACTTTATAACAGATCCGACCGACTCTTGCTTGTTAGAGAGGAGTCAAATCTCATGACATCCTTCTAGGATAGCTAGCAAAAGCATACTGGGATAATGCCATAGATCGTGATATTTCTGTTAGATGTATGGCATTGTTTTCCTTTAAAAAATATCTCGTCTCTTTTCTTGCCTTAGGTTGGGAGGTTTTCTTGATAGTATCCCCGAATAAAAAGGCAGGTTTTTTGTAGACTATAGTATCCAAGCTCTGAAGGGGTTCACCGTTCATCAAGTTCAAAAGAGTTTATTATCTTGATCTATGAGTAGAGTTCTTCGTGCTTCAGGACCGTCATATTGAGGAAAAGTGACGAGACAAATTCTCTCTATACTCTGGGATGTTAAATGTTGAAGCAAATCTTTCTGCATTCGGGTCTTCCCTGAGATTAACTGCAAAGAGACATGAACAAAAAAAATTAGAAGCAAAACAAAGATGTATGACTTCTTGAGTTATATAGACTCTTTGAGTTGCACCACGAGATGTGTTGTGCGAAAACTTAGGTTGCGCCACATGCCATGTTGCGCGAAACTCAAGTTGCGCAACACCTCAGGTTGCGCCGCATACTGAGTTGCGCCTAAAATTAAGTCGTGCAGTACGCAACGATATGCGCAACACGGTTCATAAAAACGAACAGTGTTCAAGAAAAAGGCAACCACACCTTAAGAAGGGGTGGCACAAACTTTGTGATACTCCATACTCTAAAAAGAGGGGCAAAACTAGAGATTCTGGGTTCGATCCCCAGCAGAGTCGCCATTTTGTTTACAAAAAAAAAAGTTTATTCCAAACTTGAAAAAGAATAGTACAAAGTACAATGAATTTCGGAGAAGTACAACTGTAGGAATCTGATCAGAAGACGATCACTTTATCTCTTGGACTATGTGAACTTGAAGACTGTAGCCTCTAGAGGATGCAGCAGCAATTTTACAAGAGTTCTTGATCTCTGTACGTATGTATCTAATGATTTCACAATGATTGGAAACTCTATTTATAGAGTTCAAGAAATAACTGTTTTAGCAGCTATTCTGATGTGCGCGAGGCTGGATTACGCCAAATTGGGTTGCGCCAACCTCCTATTGTGCCAACTTTCATTCAATTGTTAAGTCGTGTACTAACTGTATTTAGACGCATGGCATTATGTGATTGAGATGCGCGTGGTCGTGTACATGATAGTAGACACGTCTTGAGAGATTAGTGGCATGTGCGCCACGTCATCCTGCTTTAGAATGTAAGTTGTCTCAACTTCATTAGGTTGTGCGAGCTTCGGTCAACTGCGCCTGATTGAGCCGCGCCTAGACACGTGGCAACTTTTGAGCAGAAGTCATTCAGATTACGCCTAGGCACAACTAAAGATTTTGTCTGGATTGTGCCTAGGCACAACTTACGAAGTGTACAGGACAGCTGTCTACCAACTCTCCTTGAGCGACATAATTCACGGGATTCGAAAAGATTTTCCTTGTTCACTATGGTGTCAGTTGTCAGTGCTGTCAGGTAATGATGGTCATTAAGTGTCAGACGCCACATAGATTTTGGCACAATAAGACTGGACGCAGTCTGATATCAGGCGTAACCTGATCAGTGGCGCAGCTTGTTCTCTGAGCTTCAAAAAGTAGCACAGCTTGATCTTTGGGGCACAACTTGATCACTGATTAGTATGTTCAGGGCACAACTTAATTTTTAGGCCCTATACCTGCGAGTCCACACTCGAAGCGAGGGTTTGGTATTTTATTGATCTCTTATTCTTCCAGTAGTTTATTTATGCATAGTTGATCCCATATCCATGTTCATAGTTACCTGTCAGTAGCCACATGTCACTCTCATGTCTAGTTCCTGTTTATACCCTGTTTATATTATTGCATGATTAAACTGTTATATAGGCATATTTTTATGTATCTTGCTATGTCCCATGAGGACCTGATGATCTCTTCAGGTAGCTGATTGTATGGAGTTAGTTAGCGGCTCATGATGGTAGTGATTACACCTGCAAGGATACAAGTATTTGCTTGTGATATTTCTTTATTATCCTCTCGTGCTTTATATTCCATGCCATGATATATTTTGCTTATTTTATAGACTCATATCATTCTTGGAGTCTAATCGGACAATATGCTAATGGGCTGCAGTCCATGACCCATATTTGTTCATTCATGTTTCATATTCTTATTATGGATTGAGATATAGTGACGCCTTGCCATGACTAGACCCATTATAAAGTCCAGATAGTGTTTACGTATTCGGGTTGGGCTGGAGTCCGCTCAATACGTAGCTGGCTTGCTCACGAGCTTGCGCCCGAAAAGCGGGTGCGGGTCATGACATTACGACTGCTCGTCGCGTTCTCTTATACATGTGTCACCTCTATGTGAAGCATATTGCTATGTCGGTTGTTCGCTCTGTGAGCTGGACCCATCGCCTGCTTCCTTCTCTCCCGCCTAGGCTCCCCAGACTCTTTTGTAGTAGGATGTAGCACCTGGAACACCACAACACTCCCATCCATACCTACGTTCTCCTGCCCTCCGTCCTGCTATGTAAATCGTGTCCCTAGACTTGGGATCACCTCCTTCTTACTTTTCACGATTGTCGTCACGAGTCCTGGGTCCATGCCCATCTCATACCATGTTTCCATTGTGCATCAGTCGTGACACCCGAATCCTTATGCCTTAGTATGCTCTCACCTTCCCTCCTGGCCTCCTCCAGCCCCTCTATTCTCCCAACCTCCTCCTCCTTGTTACCGCCCATGCTACCCATGCGATCCTAGGTGGATGACTAAAACAATTACAGTGGCGACAAGTTGGAGGAACCCATATCATACTCGACCCGCTGCCTGAAGACTTCTAATATCGGGACCTCATACTCCAATACACCGGGTAAGTCACGACCTGCCGTAATTTCCATAAAAATATGCACATAACCCAATCTGGTCCTGTACGTGGTAGCCTTATCTGCTTTAATCTGGGTTCCTATCATACTGGCAAGCTTCATCATCATGGCTATGCTCCAAATTATAATTGGCAACTCTGGAAAACGAACCCAAATCGGTACCAAGTGCAACACCTTTCTTTTCACACTGATGGTCCTACATCCAAGCCTTCATAATAATCAACCTACCATTAAACGTCCAGGGCCCCCCGGATAATTCTTTCCATATCCTCCTCCAACTGAAATCTGACATAGTAGAAACCATTGTCTCGAGCAAAAAAAAATCCATTCTTCCTCTGGGTCACCACAATTTATTGGCGAATGCGCGAATCTAACCATAGAACGATCGATTATCCAGAACATACAAGACAACCGTGTTATTCCAATACTGCTTCGTTTCCTCAAGCTCCTCTTCTGTAAACAGGGCCTATATATATATATATATATATATATATATATATATATATATATATATATATATATATATATATATATTATATATATATATATATATAATATATATATATATATAAATATATATATATAATATATATATATATATATATATATATATATATATATATATATATATATATATATATATATATATATATATATATATATATATATATATATATATATATATATATATATATGAGTAAAATATATATATATATATATATATATATATATATATATATATATATATATATATATATATATATATATATATATATATATATATATATATATATATATATGAGTAATCATAAGTGTATACACATAGGTATAAATAGTATATGTAAATATAGGTAGTTGTGCTTTAAGGATAATGTATATGTAACACCCCTAAATTTTTGAATTATTTATTATTATGATTTATTTGACTTAAATATGATTTTATGGATTTTTATGAATATTTTTAATTATTTAGTTATTATTATAGATAACTTTAGCTATGGTTAAGTTTTGGAGTACAAGATGACTAAAAATTGTGGCACGGAGAGTATAGTCAAGTGCTTTGACTAGTGTATTATCCATGGTAGGGAAGACCGAGCCATAGGTGTGTTCTAACTAAAAAAACCAGGCCAAGTTGCGACTTAACCTCCACAGATGAATTATTTAATTATTAATTGTTTTATTTACTTTTAGATGATCCGGTTGTACCAATTTAGTCCGGACTTGACCCGAACCCAACCTAAGCCCATGTAGTTGGGTAGTACGTCTAAAGAAGTTCATGTAGTGGTATTTTAGATTCATATATCTCATACTTTATTTTAATTGACTAATATATATTTTCTAAATAAATATTTTACAAAATAAAGGATTATATGATTCCTAATGGATATTTTGCGGTGAGAATATGCCAATATATGTCAAAGTATTTTTCTTAGAATTTTAGAATTACTAGAATAAATTTTAGGAATAATTTCTGATATTATCTAGAGATATTTTAGTAGTTAAATATATACCTTAATAGGATTTGTTATAATATTTATATATAAAAAAATATATATGAAAATATATACTGATTGATTGTTATATAAATATATAGGTACAAATGTCTATAAATAGCCCTACACTAGCAAAAGAATATTAAGATTTTATTTATATATTTTCGTATTATATATATGATATATGATATATGATATATATATATATATATATATATATATATATATATATATATATATATATATATATATATATATATTTGTACAGTTTTCGTACGAGAACAGTAACTACGCGAACCCGTAACAGAGCAGCCCCCTTTATATAACACCCGAGCCCAATATACAAAAAGAACCCGAGTTATTCCTCCTCCCTTATATATATCGACCAAAAGGAAGCAAACCCTAGGAAAACCCCTGCCACCCTGACACCTGCACGTTCCTCCTGCCACAATGCGCTCCGTACCGACACGCCGGAGCTCCGCCTGTTTGGAAGGCCGATTGTTGGCAATCCATTAGAAATCTTTGAGAAACTTTTTAAAAAGTTTTAGAACACATATAGGACTGTAAAATCTAGTTTTTATTTTCTGTTTTCATCTAGTAAGTAGAAAGTTAATTGTTTAGAAAAATCAAGAAAAAACCACTTTGAAAGCAGTTTTTAAACTTTAAAAACTCTCTGATACGACGTACGTCCCGCCAAACCGGGCAAAATTGTGTACGACCCACTGGAATTTGATTCGTCTCGTCAAATCGGACTCGTAGAAATATACTTTGTTGACTTTAGAGACCATAGGCTCTGGCACATTTTTTGGTGTAAAGCGGGTCCAACTGTGGATACCGTTTTGGTCTGAAATTACTATTTTACCCCTGTGTCCAGAATTGGACTTATGGGTAGGCTATCCTAGATATTTTGATTATTTCGAGAATATTGGCAATGTCTGTTTCAGCATTCGAGGACAGTTGCAGGAGTTTAGCTTTTGCGGATATTTGATCTGACAGGTTATTTAAACGTGGTTGAGTCTACACCAGGCAAGTACACCTTGCCAAACTGTACAGTATTTACATGCTCTTTCTGTTGGCCCTTTGGTCATGGTCAAACCTAATTTTAATAATTGATCAAACTCTGTCTCGATATAAATACAAGTCTACTCAGATGTTTACCTACGACGTTTTGGACACTGCTCAACAATGGTTATCAACAATATTCAAGACTGAAGCCGTTTGTCATTCAGAATGTACTTTCTGCTATGCAATATAATTTTTCTTTTTATTGAGTCTAGGAATACATTGTACACCGAGTCGTACTGGCAAATAGGCTATCCGAAAACATTTTTTCAAAACCATCATATTCTTTTACAAATGATCCATGTTTTTGAAAAATAATCTTTTTACAAAAAGCCTTTGAAGGATTGTTCAAAAAGCCAAAATTTATTTTCTCCAAAAATAAACTGGCAGAACCTCAGGAGAACTCGGCCCGAGTTCGGCCATTTGGAACGTTAGTGAACGTTAGGTTTTTGAACTTGGTCATCCTTCAGTTACAGGTTGTTACAAAGAGTTCTGTCCGAATTCTGCCCAAATTCTGTCAGAGTTCTGTCTTTGGAAAAGCTATAAATAAAGAAATATTTCGATCATTTCAACACACCAATTCACTTTCAATCTTCTCTTCTTAAAGCTTACAGTCTTCCAAAGAGTTCTTAAAAAGCTTTCATTTTCAAATCCCAAGCCATTTACAATCCGCTAGTCGATTTGCCAGTGCGGTACGGTCTAGAAGTTTCAGAGTGATTGTAATCAGAGGCTTGATAGAAGATTCAACTCTTCATAATTGAAGTTGGACGAGTTCTTCGTATCAAAGCTCACGTTTGTAGAAGTTGCAAGGACTTCGTATGAAAACTTGCGAGATTTTCCAATAGTGGATTCAACTGGAAGCTAGAGTTCTTCCGACTGGACTAGTCCTCACCAGAAGGAAACCAGTATAAATATCGGTGTTTGCGTTTGCCTTCTGATCACTTTTAAATTCTGTCATTTACTTCTTGTGATTATTATTATATCTGTGATCTAACTGCTAACAAGTTTTTAATTAGCAATATTCCGCTGCCTACTCTATTCACCCCCCCTCTAGAGTATTCTGCTTTACGATTTTGTTCCTACAATTGGTATCAGAACGAGTTATACAGGTAAAGCAAGGTAAAACAGCAGTTATATTCAATTTTATATATATCACAGCTTTACACATGGCAACTGTAAAATTCACAAGTAAAGGCCAAGCCACAAACAGACCTCTACTGTTTGACGGCACAAACTACACCTATTGGAAAACACGTATGAGTTTCTTTTTGAAATCTCTTGATTTTGATTTATGGTCTGTGGTTATTGATGGCTATAAAAAGCCACCTCGTATAAATGTTGATGGAGTTTTAACTGAAAAACCCCATGACAAATATACAGAGGAAGAAAAGAAAAATGCCAGTCTTGACGCACGTGCTATTAACGCTTTATTTTGTGCTTTAGACAGAACTGAATTTAACAGGGTATCTATCTGCACAATTGCAAATGAAGTATGTAAACTTCTTGAAGTCACACATGAGGGCACAACTTAAGTCAAAGAATCAAAGGTCAGCAGACTTACTCAAGAGTATGAGGCGTTCAAGATGAAGCCCAACGAAATAGTTACTCAGATGTTCGAAAGATTCTTAGATATTATAAATCCTTTGTCCTCCCTAGGCAAAGATTACAGTAACCATGAAAAGATTCGCAAACTCCTGCGAGCACTTATAAAGAACTGGATTCCGAAGGCTACTGCAATTATTGAAGGAAACAACCTCACTACTATGACACTTGAAGTACTCATGGGTAAGCTTCTCACTCATGAACTAGAGTTACAAGACTTTAAAGAGCCTGCACCAAAGGAGAAGACGATCGCTTTCAAGGCTCAGCACAGAAGATCTGCTGAAGATGATTCAGACAACAGTGAATCTGATGCTGAAGATCAAGCACTCCCTGCAAGAAAATTCAAAAGATTCTTGAGATATGAGAAGAAGACAAAAAAGAACAATGGCGGCAATAGCTGGTATCAAGATGATGCTGTCTGCTACGACTGCAAGAAGAAAGGACACATAAAGAAGGACTGTCCTACGAACACATCAACAAGCAAGAAGAGCAACAGATACGAGAAAGGGAACCTGAAAAGATCAATATCTCGGAAGTATGCCAACACCAGCATATGGTATGAAAGTGAAGCCAGCGACTCAGAAGATGAACAATCAGAAGACGCTGCAAATGTATGCTTTATGGCATCTGATCAGGTACTCTCTGAACCTATAGTTGATACATATGATGACTTCACCTTTGAGCAATTAGGAGAAGCCTTCAGTGAACTGTTAAATGATTACAGGAAACTGCGTAGCAAATTTCAGACCTTTAAGAAGGTACTCAAAGAGTACAATGGTGAAATAGAAAGACTTACCGACCTACTAGCTGAGGTTAAAGATAATGTTAGTGAGTCTGGTGAGCTTTCTTCCATTAAGCTCTTATTACACGAGACTACCAAGTCATCCGAAGAAAAAGACAAGGTTATTGACCAACTAAAAGAAGAACTTTCTAAAGAGAAGAAAAGTCTTCAAAGTGCACAAGTCAGAATGGAGGCACTCACTTCTGACTATACTAAGTTATATGACACTTCCAAAAGATTGGAAATTAGGTTAGGAAAACAGCCTGAGACTGCTGCTTCCTACCCTAACATATGTCACTTACCAAAAAATCGGAACATTTCCAAACCTAACACTATCAGACCTAACCCTATCAAACCTTTGCCTAAAAATGTTATTCCCAAACAGGATAATAGGTATGCTTTCTTCTATACTAGAAAACCTAAACCTACCAACCATGCACACCACTCAGCTTTCAACACTCAACATGCTAAATGTTATTATTGTGGGCTCATTGGTCATATATCTTCTGCATGTAGAATCAGAAAGTTAGTCGATTTAAATATTTATGCATGGATACCGAAAACTAACCAGTCAGGACCCTACAAGAAATGGGTACCAAGAGTTTCATCTGCAAATTATTTTGTAGGTGGGACGTTCTTCACATGCTAGGAGCAAATGGATCCTCGACAGCGGTTGCTCACGGCACATGACCGGTGACGCTTTATTATTCACAACAATGTCGAAGAGAAATAAAGAAGGATACGTCTCCTTCGGCAACAATTTAAAAGGGTATATAATCGGTATTGGTGATATTGGTAAAGCTCCCTATCCAGTGATTAAAGATGTTTGTCTTGTTACTGAGTTAAAACATAATCTGCTCAGCATAAGCCATTTAGCTGATCACGGTTATGGTATTAACTTCGTAAAAGACAAATGTACTATTATTGATAGTTCAACTGGTAGTACTATATTTGAAGGTATTAGAGAAGAAAATATATATGTTTTCTATTTGTTGGAAGATACTAACATTTCAGGTAGATGTTTAATGGCTAAAAGCGATGAGAGTCATCTGTGGCATATGAGACTCGGTCATGCAAATATGGATACTATTTCCAGATTATCCACACAGAAGCTATTACACGATTTACCGGACATTACATTCAAGAAGGATTCGGTATGCAGTCAATGTAAAAAGAACAAAGCAACTCGATCCACTTTCAAGTCAGTAAATGCTGTATGTACTACTAGACCTCTATAATTGCTATATATGGACTTATTTGGTCCTAGCAGAGTTGCTAGCCTCGGAGGTAAGCTATATACTTTTGTAATTGTAGATGATTATTCTAGATACACGTGGGTATATTTTCTGACACACAAAAATGATGTATTATCAGAATTTGTCACCTTTTGCAAGAAAGTACAGAATGAAAAAGGTTACATGATTACTCGTATTAGAAGCGATCATGGAGGCAAATTCGAGAATACAGAGTTTGAGCAATTTTGTGACACACACGGTTTTGTACACGAATTCTCCTGCCCTAGGACTCTACAACAAAATGGAGTTGTAGAACGTAAGAACAGAACTCTATCCGAAATGGCCAGAGTAATGTTAAACCAGTTTAGTCTACCCAAGTATTTCTGGGCTGAAGCTGTCAATACAGCTTGTTTTGTTCTCAATAGAGTTCTAATTCGACCCAAATCAAAGAAGACTCCATTTGAGCTATGGTTTGATAGAATTCCATCAGTTTCATATTTTAGAATATTTGGTTGTAAATGTTTTATTCTTAATATAAAAGATAATTTGGGAAAGTTTGACGAAAGAGCCAATGAAGGTATATTTTTAGGTTATACGGGCAAAAGTAAAGGATACAGAGTCTTCAACAAAAGAACCATGATCATTGAAGAGTCGATCAATGTCACCTTTGATGAACTAAATCAAACGACAATCGATAAAAATGACAAAGATCTCAATGTACCCAGCAAAGCACCAGCTGATCCTCCTAGAGAAGATCCAGGAACCAGCTACCTTCGGAGTCTGCCAAAAAGATTGAAGTTCACGACTGATCATCCAAAGGACTTGGTAATTGGTAAGATTACCAAGGGTGTAAGTACTCGCTCATCTAATAAAGATATAGCTTCTTGTGTTGCTTTTGTCTCACAGTTTGAACCCAAAAGTATTGATGAAGCATGTAGTGATAATTTTTGGATAGATGCTATGCAAGAGTAATTAAACCAATTTGAACGGAATTAAGTTTGGGAACTTGTTCCCAAGCCTATTGATCATCCGGTCATTGGCACCCGATGGGTATTCCGAAATAAACTGAACGAGAATGGTTTAGTGACTCGTAATAAGGCTCGAGACGTAGCTCAAGGATACAATCAAGAAGAAGGTATCGACTACGATGAGACTTATGCCCCAGTTGCGAGATTAGAATCCATTCACATGTTATGTGCATTTGCATGTTTTTATAATTTTAAATTATTTCAAATGGATGTCAAAAGTGCATTTTTAAATAGTTTTATAAAAGAAGAGATTTATGTAGCTCAACCACCCGGTTTTACTGATTTCAAATTTCCTGAATATGTTTTCAAGTTGAAGAAAGCTTTATATGGTTTGAAACAAGCCCCTCGTACTTGGTACGATCGTCTAAGCTCTTTTTTACTTGATAACGGTTTTTCAAAGGGAAAGGTTGACACTACTTTGTTTATAAAGTCTTTGAATAATAATATTCTTTTGATTCAAGTCTATGTAGATGATATTATCTTTGGATCTAATGATGAATCTCTTTGTCAAGAATTCTTAAAGTGTATGCAGAATGAGTTTGAGATGAACATGATGGGAGAGCTAAAGTTCTTTCTCGGACTGCAAATCAAACAAACCAACAATGGGACGTTCATAAATCAAGCTAAGTACACAAAGGATCTACTAAATAAATTCGACATGGAAACAGCAAAGCCACTTAGCACTCCAATGGCGACTTTAACCAAGCTTGATATTGATAAACAAGGCAAACCTGTCAACATACGTAAGTATCGAGGTATGATCGGTAGCTTACTCTATTTAACTGCTAGTCAATCAGACATTATGTTTAGTATTTGCTTATGTGCTCGTTTTTAAGCCAATCCTAAGGTATCACATCTGTGCACAGTTTAGCGTATCTTTCGATACCTTAAAAGCACTTCTTCTGTCGGCTTATGGTATCCCAAAACTACGTCGTTTGACCTAACCGGTTATTCCGATGCTGATTTTGTTGGATGCAAAGTAGATAGAAAAAGTACCAGCGGTACATGTCATTTCCTAGAAAAAGCTCTAGTCTCTTGGTTTAGTAAAAAGCAAAATTCTGTTGCATTATAAACAACAGAGGCTGAGTATATCGTCGCAGGACATTGTTGTGCACAAAATTTGTGGATAAAATAAACCTTAGAAGATTATGGATTGCATTTTACACATATACCCATTTTCTGTAATAATACTAGTTCTATTAATTTGACTAAGAATCCAGTATGTCATTCTCGTACTAAACATATCGAGATTCGACATCATTTTCTTAGAGATCATCAACAAAATGGAGATATAGACCTTGTATACATAGACACACAGAATCAATTAGCTGACATATTCACAAAACCTTTAGCGGAAGATCGTTTCAACTATTTACGTCGAGAATTAGGAATTTTAGATATCAATAATATTAATTAATTTTTGTTTTATTAATTATTTATTCGATACTCATAAGCTGTTTTCGAGACAAGCCTAAAAAGAGTCTGTCTGTCACTACGACTACGGTCGAAGCGAATCGGTATTTAAGAGTTCCCCGGTGAACCTCCGTTAGCTGGGACAGTACTCCTACAGCTAATCTGAGACAGATGCTGAGTAAAAAATATTAATTTGTAAAATAATATTAATTATATTATTTTGAGATTTAAAATTACTAAACTTTGAATTAAGCATTTGAAACGAATTAATGAAAAAGAATGTGGTCTCATTTGATTTTTTATATATTTATATAGCCAGGCAACCCTAGGCGAATTCGGCCCGAGTTCGGTCCGAATTCGGCCAGAGTTCGGTCCGAATTCGGCCAGAGTTCGGTTGGGTGTTTATCTATAACAGCAGCAACCCGAGGCCTCCTTCTTCTTCATACTTCTCCACATCCTCATAACAGCAGCTCTGCTCCTCCGAAACCCTAGTTCTACTCCCTCATTGTTCTTCCAATCCTCGTGGAGTTTTTCATCAAACTTTGGATTCGTGCGGAGATCGTCATCCTCTACAACATATCCGACTCTTGGAAGGTATAATCCCTTCTTTCCACCACTTTTCAATACTTAGGATTTGTAGAAATTTTGGGAAAGAATGCCTAAGTTTAATCCCTTCAGAGGAAGAAGACCAATGCCAGTGAAGAGGCATCGTCTTCAGATCCGCATATAAATTGCCTCTTTTCTCCGGTCCAATCGGACGATGGTGCGTCGGATGAGTTTTATTTTAAAACTTCCGATCAAGCGTTATTGTGGTACGCTGATTTTAACATGCGTACTATTTGTACTGGATCACCGATTAAGTGGACTGTCTTTCCGGATCACCGTCCTTATTTTGAGGCATTAGGGTTACAACATTTTGTCACCTTATAATTTCCTATTACCACTAATGCCATTAGATTATTCTACTGTAATTTCGTGTTAGACACTTTTACAGCGAGGACACGTGTCGGAGGAATTGATATCGAATTCACTGATGACACGTTAGCGGAAATTCTTGGTATTCCAAACGAAGGTGCCCCGCTAGATGACATCAATGATTTTGATTTCCCCGATGACACGACACTCGTTAGTTTCGAGAATAAACTTTGTGCGCCCGTACGCGTTCTTCCTGGAAAGTTCAAGGCTAATAACTTGAACTTGTTTAACTACAAATTACATCGCATCATCTATTCCATTTTACTTTCCAAATCTACTTCTAAAGATGATGTCACTGCACTTGAGCTATCTGCTCTTTATCATATTATTAAGGGGATTCCTTTTTCTGCCCCTAAGACTATTATTCAGATGATGGATAGATGTCGCGGGAGAGACAGCAACCTATCTTATGCGATGCTCATTCCTCGCATTTTTCAGAGATTTGGCATTGATTTATCTACTTGTGCTATCGACCCCGAGCCCAAGTTTCTCAAACTCTCTCGTTGCAGCATTGCATCTGTTCCTCCACTCACTGCACCTACTCCTCCTGCACCTACTTCCACTGATCCCGCAGCACCTGTTCCTTCTCATTCTTACCCTATGACATTTGAGGGTATCCATCAGCACTTATCAGATCTGTAGTCTTTTTATGTTGAGACCTTTAGGGAACAAGAGTTTCGTGATGTGACTCGGTTCCAAGCGATTGCCAACTCCTTCGCCGATCTAAGGTTTACGCAGACAGGATATTCTGCTAGCTCTCTGCCTCGTGACCCTTCTGTTTCTGGCTACCGCATTGACGACGATGCATTACACTCTCTATTCCAGCCAGAGAACGCATATGATTGGTATCGTACCGCTGGCGCCACTTCTCACACTTCTGGCGCTGGTTCTTCTAGTGCTGGTCCATCTGGCCATGTTGGAGCTGCAGTTGATGATGATGATGTTGATGATGATGAGTTTTGAGATGTTAGATTATTGAGACTGTTACTTTTTGTCTTATGGTTACTTGGAAATGCTCCGACATTCCAAGATTTTATCAGTTTTTTGGTTATTATCAGTAATTTTTTTCCTTATTCATGGACATGGTTGTTTTTGCTTATGCCTCAGTTTTGGCATCTTAGTCTATTATTCAGCACTCTATTTGTTTCAGTTTATCGTAGCACTATCTATCTTTTATTGCTTCATTCTTTACAAATTGCCTGAGACAAATACATGCCTGTGTTGTTATTCTATTTCTCTTACTGTTTCGACCATCTGTCATGATTATTTATTTTTTATGTGTTTCTTCACTGTTTGTTACTTATGCATTGATTGCGGGAGAGCTTTTTCTTTTACAATTATTTTGCTAAGTGACAACGGAGGAGAAATAAGGATCTAACATGTTTGTGAAATACAAGATATGAATAATTTTTTTTTACTATTTTGAATTGATTCCAAGCTTAGATGTTATATCGGCAAGGTTTGTCAATTATCAAAATGGGGGAGATTGTTGGCCCTTTGGTCATGGTCAAACCTAATTTTAATAATTGATCAAACTCTGTCTCGATATAAATGCAAGTCTATTCAGATGTTACCTACGACATTTTGGACACTGCTCAACAATGGTTATCAACAATGTTCAAGACTGAAGCCGTTTGCCATTCAGAATGTACTTCCTGCTATGCAATATAATTTTCTTTTTATTGAGTCTAGGAATACATTATACACCGAGTCGTACTGGCAAATAGGCTATCCGAAAACGTTTTTTCAAAACCATCATATTCTTTTACAAATGATCCATGTTTTTGAAAAATAATCTTTTTACAAAAAGCCTTTGAAGGATTGTTCAAAAAGCCAAAATTTATTTTCTCCAAAAATGAACTGGCATAACCTCAGGAGAACTCGGCCCGAGTTCGGCCAGAGTTCGGCCATTTGGAACGTTAGTGAATGTTGGGTTTTTGAACTTGGTCATCCTTCAGTTACGGGTTGTTACAAAGAGTTCTATCCGAATTCTGCCCGAATTCTGTCAGAGTTCTGTCTTTGAAAAAGCTATAAATAGAGAAGCATTTCGATCATTTCAACACATGGAATTCACTTTCAATCTTCTCTTCTTAAAGCTTATAGTCTTCCAAAGAGTTCTTAAAAAGCTTTCATTTTCAAATCCCAAGCCAGTTACAATCCTCTAGTCGATTTGCCAGTACGGTATAGTCTAGAAGTTTCAGAGTGATTATAATCAGAGGCTTGATAGAAGATTCAACTCTTCACAATTGAAGTTGGACGAGTTCTTCGTATCAAAGCTCGCGTCTGTAGAAGTTGCAAGGACTTCGTATGAAAACTTGTGAGATTTTTCAATAGTGGATTCAACTGGAAGCTAGAGTTATTCCGACTGGACTAGTCCTCACCAGAGGAAAACCAGTATAAATCTCGATGTTTGCGTTTGCCTTCTGATCACTTTTAAATTCTGTCATTTACTTCTTGTGATTATTATTATATCTGTGATCTAACTGCTAACAAGTTTTTAATAAGCAAGATTCCGCTGCCTACTCTATTCACCCCCCCTCTAGAGTATTCTGCTTTACGATTTCGTTCCTACACTTTCATATTGTTATTCCTTTGTGTCTTACTTGGTTACACATTGCTCCTGCTTCTCATGATCATTTTCTAGTTTTACGTACACGTAGGTTTTACTCATTTTCTATATTATTTTTTTATTTTTATTATCTTGTTCATGTCTAGTGATTGTACTGCTATGCCTGTACCATGTTTTCCTGACCTGTTTGACCTGTGCTTGACTTGGATATGACTTGATAGACTTGGCTTCCTAGTACCTTAGGAGAGAACATTTTATTAGCCGTGACTATACCTCTATTGTTAGTGCCTCCCCGGGCTACGATAAAGAACCTATTATAGGACTGTTAGTGCCTCCCCGGGCTACGGTTTTTAGCCATGATTAATATTATATTCTCATGACATGTCACCATCCATAGAGTTTCTTTACGTGTTATTATTTCCTCGATTGGTTATCCTATATTTCTTGCATGAGGTTTACTGTACAATAGGCATGTATATTATGTGTCTTACTAGCCTCCCAAAGACCTGGTTATCTCTCCAGGTTTAGTTAGAGAGGAGGACTACCCGGAGGTATATGGTTCTGGAGTCGAGGCAGGTGACGTACCTTCATTGGAGGATAAGATAGTGGTTGAAGACTTCTCTTGAGACATGTCTCTTTTAGACTTGATACTTTATTTTTTTCATTTTTCAGTGGACATGTAGTTGATTATTTATTTTTTTATATTGTGGTTTCAGGATGTCTTACCCGCATAGTTATTATTTCTATTTCATGTTGGACAAATCTTTCTCTTTAGCATTATTTTATTGGACTTGATATATAGTGTCTTAGTTTCTGTGTGGATGAGATTAGCTGTGACCTGTGACTTGTATTGTATTGCTGGGTTGTTATCCTGATTTACAGCTTAAACATTTTGCTAATGGGCTTACTTTGAGATTTGGACCATTGGTGAAGTGTTGCTGACATGTACCATATCCTAGTCTTATACGTATAGTCTTATACGTATTTTGGGACTGGGACGTTACATATTTTTGTGGTGGTCTATGCAGGTCTACGTTAATCACCTCGGTTATGTTACTGTACAGACGTGAGCCTGCGAATAGGATAGAAATGACCCTTAGGATCTCATCCACATCTTTATATTGTTTCACGTCCTTGAACTCTATATTTTGACTTCGAAATTATTTTCTTGACATGCATCCTGCTTGATATCATTTTTCATTTAGCTTATAAGTTTCTTTTGAGTGCAGTGAAATGGACCCGCAAGCAAATGAGAACCCCTCAGTTACCCCACAGGGTGCTATAGTGACTCACGTCGATACGATCCTGCCACCGGTTGGAGGTTCTTCCACCCAACCAGACGATGCAGCGGCTTCGCACCCACCGAGAGTCAGGAGAAAGAATATCCCTCTGATGCTATCACTGCCACAGATGCCGTCGATATTTTTCCAGCTTGGACAGGCAACGATCCCCAACAACTGTTCTAGATCATCTACGTGATAATGCAAGCACAAAAATAAATTCAGTTGGAGGCCCAGCAGAGACAGACAGAGTACATCGAGGATCGCATCGTATCAACACTAGAGAGAGCCATTCCACCAGTTCCCCAAACGACGACGGGAACCATCGCAAACTTTCGTCAATTGAAGCCAGACAAGTTCTCGGGCAAGGAGGAGCCCACCGAAGTTCATGAATGGCTCACTAATATTGAGCAGCAGTTGGAGGCAACCGAGTTACCGAGAGATCGTTGGAGGACTGCAGTTAGGATGCAGCTAATCGACAATGTGCACCACTGGTGGCTTACGGAGGAAAGAAGACTTGGACATGATAATGTCACTTGGGAGGAGTTCTCCAAACTCTTCCAATAAATGTTTATCTCGACCACTTTTAAAGCAAAGCTTCGAAGACAATTTTTGCATCTCGTACAAGAAAGCATGACAGTAGAAGAATACAACGCCGAGTTTCTATGACTGAGCCGCTTCGCACCTACATTGATCCAGACTGAAGAAGAGAAGGCCAAAAAATTCTATGAAGGACTGAGCTACAGACCACGGGAGCTTATTAGGGTTGTAGCACCTACCACTTACTCCAGAGTTCTTACTGCAACATGACGTTTAGAGCGAGTCCATCGAAAGGGAACCAGTGAGAAGCAACCACAGCCAACAACACCATCAGTAAGAGGACCTAAAAGATGCATCGTTGTACACCAAAAACCAAGAGTCGCCCCATATATAAATAGCGAACTTCCTATCTGCCATGATTGTCATAAGAGAGCACATGTCAAAAAGGATTGCCGACGGAGACTGAAGCTGTTTTTACGTTACGGCTCCGATCAGCACCATATCCACACTTGCCCAGAAAAGTGCACTGAAAGACTAGCACCACCAGCACCACTAGTACCAACCCAAGGAGGATATCCACGAGGACCACTTCCCGACCAGGCGACTCAGTTCGTGCAGGCGAGACAACAGGCGGGAGCACCACTTCAAGGACATGCCTTTGCCATAAAGATTAAAGGCGGTGCAACAACACAAGGAGCAAGTGAAGGTAACAACTTAAGGCTTTTATAATAATGATAGAGAGTAGAATATTAGTTATGCTTTCTTGTTACATGTTTGCTTAGGAATAACCATAGAGACGTAGCATACCTTAGATGTTTTAGAACCATTGACATCTTTCTTTTACTATAGTGAGTTATTTTAATTTTGAGGACGAAATTCTTTTAAGGGAGTATAATGTAACACCCCTAAATTTTTGAATTTATTATTATTATTTATTTGACTTAAATAGGATTTTATAGATTTTTATGAATATTTTTAATTATTTAGTTATTATTATAGATGACCTTAGCTATGGTTAAGTTTTGGATTACAAGATGACTAAGAATTGTGGCACGGAGAGTATAGTCAAGTACTTTGACTAGTGTATTACCCATGGTAGGGAAGGCCGAGCCATAGGTGTGTTCTAATTAGGAAAACCAGGCAAAATTATGACTTAACCCCCACAGATGAATTATTTAATTATTAATTATTTTACTTACTTTTAGATGACCCGATTGTACCAATTTAGCTTGGACTTGACCCGAATCCAACTTAAGGCCATGTAGTTGGGTAGTATGTCTAAAGACGTTCATGTAGAGGTATTTTAGATTCATATATCTCGTACTTTATTTTAATTGACTAATAAATATTTTTTAAATAAATGTTTTACAAAATAAAGGATTATATCATTCTAAATGGATATTTTGTGGTAAGAATATGCCAATATATGTCAAAGTATTTTTCTTAGAATTTTAGAAGTACAAGAATAAAATTTAGGAATAATTTCTGATATTATCTAGAGATATTTTAGTAGTTAAATATCAATTAGTAGTTAAATATATACCTTAATACGATTTGTTTTAATATTTATATATAAAACTATATATATATGAAAATATATACTGATTTGATTGTTATATAAATATATAGGTACAAATGTCTATAAATATCCCTACACTATATATATATATATATATATATATATTTATATATATATATATATATATATATATATATATATATATATATTTATATATATATATATATATATATATATATATATATATATACTGTTCCCATATGGGAACAGTAACCACGCGAACCCGTAACAGAGCAGCCCCCTTTATATAACACCTGAGCCCAATATACAAAAGGAACCCGAGCTATTCCCCCTCCCTTATATATATCGATCGAAAGGAAGCAAACCCTAGCAAAACCCCTGCCACCTTGGCACCTGTGCGCGCCCCCTGCCATCACGCACGCCGCCCTGACACGCTGGAGCTCCGCCTGGAAACAGTCGTACGCGCGACAGCCACAGAGCAGCAGCAGCACAACAGTCAGGACACCCCAACTTCGAAGTGAGTTTTCTTCCATCTTGTTTTACTATTTTTTGACCTAGAAAGTCCTACGTGTAGACAACATATACGGCTATCAATCCCTTCAAATAGTTTCCCTTAACTCGTACCATGTGCGACGATAATCGAGTTCAAAAACTCGAAAAAAAATTAATTTAATGAAATATTGAAACAGGGAACAAAACAGTTTCCACCCCTGTTTGGAAGGCCGATTGTTGGCAATCCATTAGAAATCTTTAAGAAACTTTTTACAAAGTTTTAGAACACATATAGGACTGTAAAACCTAGTTTTTATTTTCTATTTTCATCTAGTAAGTAGAAAGTTAATTGTTTAGAAAAATCAAGAGAAACCACTTTGAAAGCAGTTTTTAAACTTTAATAACTGTTCGATATGACATGCATCTTGCCAAACTGGGCAACATGGTCGCGAACCGAAGGCATCAAAAGGTGCATATCGACTTCACGGACGTGTGGAATTTGACGAAAATTGATTTCGTTGCGTGTGCATGACGAATTTGATGCATATCCGTCAAAATTCATCGTATAGACTTTTTTCGAAATTCTCCAATTACTTTGTGCACGTTCGTCAAATCGAGATGAAACTTGCACCAACAGGACCATATCATTTTTTGGTCCTGTTTGCCAAGTTTGGTTAGATTCTTAGACAGTTGATCGGATCGCCATTTTGTGGGCCCCACGATCCGAGTCAACGGACAAAAATGTGCACGGCCCACCAGAATCTAACTTTGGACATACGTTGGATTCGCCTTATCAAACCAGAGCCCTAGACATGTAGTTTGTTGACTTTAGAGACCATAGGCTCTGACATATTTTTTGGTGCAAAGCGGGTTTAACGACGGACACCGTTTTGGTCCGAAGTTATCATTTTGCCCCTGTGTCCAGAATTGGACTTATAGGTAGGCTATTGTAGCTATTTTGCTTATTTTCGGAATTTTGACAATGTCTATTTCAGCATCCGTAGACAGTTTTAGGAGTTCAGCTTTCGCGGACATTTGATCTGACAGGTTATTTAGACGTGGTTGAGTCTACACGAGGCAAGTACACCTTGCCAAACTTTACAGTATTTCTATGCTCTTTAATATTGCTATTACTTTGTGTCTTACTTGGTTATACATTGCTCCTGCTTCTCGTGATCATTTTCTAGTTTTACATTCATGTAGTTTTTACTCATTTTCCATATTACTTTTCTGTCTTTATTATCTTGTTCATGTCTACTGATAGTACTGCTATGCCTGTACCATATTTTCCTGACCTGTTTGACCTGTGCTTGACTTGGACATGACTAGATAGACTTGGCTTCCTAGTACCTTAGGAGAGAACATTTTATTAGCCGTGGCTATACCTCTATTGTTAGTGCCTCTCCGGGCTACGATAGAGAACCTATGATAGGACTGTTAGTGCCTCCCCGGGCTACGATTTTTAGCTATGATTAATATTATATTCTCATGAGATGTCACCATCCATAGAGTTTATTTACGTGTTATTCTTTCCTCGATTGGTTATCCTATATTTCTTACATGAGGTTTACTGTACAGTAGGCATGTATATTATGTGTCTTACTAGTCCCCTAAGGACCTGGTTATCTCTCCAGGTTTAGTTAAAGGAGGACTACCCGGAGGTATACGGTTCTGGAGTCGAGGCAGGTAACGTACCTTCGCAGAAGGACGAGTTAGTGGCTGAAGACTTCTCTTGAGACATGCCTTTTTTAGACTTGATACTTTATTTTCTTCCTCTTTCAGTAGACATGTAGTTGATTATTTATTTCTTTATATTGTGGTTTCAGGATGTCTTACCCGCACATTTATTATTTCTATTTCATGTTGGACATATCTTTCTCTTTAGTATTATTTTATTGAACTTGATATATAGTGTCTTATTTTTTGTGTGGATGAGAGTAGCTGTGACCTGTGACTTGTATTATATTGCTGGTTGTTATCATGATTTACAGCTTAAGCATTTCGCTAGTGGACTTACTTTGAGATTTGGCCCATTGATGAAGTATTATTGGCATGTACCGTATCCTAGTCTTATACGTATTTTCGGACTGAGACGTTACAGTATACATATCTATATATAGAATTATGAAACAAAAGGAAAAGATATATAAACAAACCCCTACCCAAACCAAGCCAAAGGGAACCCGATCACAGCATCAATGACCGACCCCCCTGTGTTCTCATATATAACTGAGTGAGGAATATCTTTCAAAACCCAAAACCTTAACTTTAATCCCTAGCACCCGACCTCGCCCATCACCCATCCGCCGATGCGCGTCGCCCACGACGACGTTCGACCGCCGGAGCCGCCGTGGCAGCGCCGAACAGAGGCGTCGGCCGCAGCAGTTATAGCAACAATAGTGCTATTAAGAGCCAACTTCGCAAATAGATTTCTCCTTCCTCGTTCAGTTGTTTGCGAACCACTTGATCAGGTATGATCACAAACTATACGTCTCGTAATCCCATCAATTAGTTTTAATTTAAATAGATTAAAACTCTATAAAAAATTAACGCGAACATCGATTTAAAACCTGTTTCATAAATAGAAACGTGGCTGTCAAAAACCCATTTTGAAAGGCCAAAAATTGTTCGATCCAGTTAGGAAACCCAAACTCTAGTTGAACAAACTTAAGGACAACATATAGTACTTCACGACCCATTTTACAGAAGTTGATTTCATCGAATGCACGCCGAGAAATCAGTTTCCCAAAATTGACAAAACTATTTTCAAAACATTAAGAATTTTAGGAATTCTCCCGATACGGCATGCGTCCCGATAAACAGGACGACATGTGTCACGACCCGCACCCGCTTTTCGGGATACGAGCGCGTGCGCAAGCCAGCTACGTATCAAGCAGACTCCAGCCCAACTCGAATACGTATAAGCTATCCAGAATAGGGTATCATGTCTAATTGGTAAGTTAAACTATATCTCAATCCACAAGAAGAATATAAAATAAGAATGAACATTATGGTTGATGGTCTGCAGCCCACTAGCATATATGTCCGATTAGACTCCAAAGATATAACACGAGTCTATAAAACTAGGCTAACAAGCAGAGTACAAATAATGGATGTAAATATGTAATCACGAAAGATACTTGAATCTGAAATAATCAACTACCATCATGATCAACTAACTAACTCTGTGCAATCAACTACCTGAAGAGATCATCAGGTCCTCAGGGGACTAGCAAGATACATAAAATATGTCTACTATTATGCCAGTAAATATATGTATGGAAGATAAGAATAGTGCCAGAAGAACATATAAGAAACGACATGTCATATGGAAATGTAATACTAGACTTGGCTAACAATCAATCGAATAACTCCTATAAACTGTAGTACAATACAAGATACTCCCAATCTATAGTATATCTCAATTGTTGTACAATGCAAGATACTCCCAATTAAGAATAGCCAATTCTAGTGTCAATCTCCTCTCCTAAAGGAATATGAAGGTTATGTAAAATTCTATAGACTGTAGTACAATGCAAGATACTTCCAATCTATAGTATATCTCAATTGTAGTACAATACAAGATACTCCCAATCGAGAATGGTTAAGTCAGGTCAGGTCATACTCAAGACAAGTCCAAGTCTATCAATCACGACCAGGTCAAGTCAATCAAAGCATAACGATATAGTACTGGATAATGACAATCTCAAGAAATATACAAGAACATGAAAATCTAAATGACAAACAATAATAGAAAATATGAACAATTCTACGTACACGTATAACGAAAAAATGAGTAAAGCAGAAGAGATATACTAGGTACAATATGAGAAGCAATATATCGTAGAGACGAAAACATGTAAATACTATATTAGTTCGACAATGTATACTTGCCTGGTGGTAGCAACATGTCCCGCAAACAACTCGTCAAATCAAAGAGTCACAAAATCTAAACTCCCGTAAACACCTCTGGATGCTGAAATAGATATTGCTAATATTTTCAGAATAGTGAAATTAGCTAGGATAGCCTACCCATAAGTTTAATTCTGGACACAGGGACAAAACGATAATTTCAGGCCAAAACGATATTCGTCGTTGAACCCGCTTTGCACCGAAAAGCGTGCCAGAGCCTATGGTCTCTAAAGTTGTCAAACTATATGTTATGGGTCAGATTGTTTGATACAAATCCAACCGTATATCCAAAGTTGGATTCCGGCGGACCGTGCACAAATTTTTCCGTTGGATCGGGTTGCGGGCATGCCAAAACAGCGTTCCGGTCGACCTTCTCAGAATCGAACCGAACTTAGCATATATGACCAGAAAAATAAAGTTTTGTCTTGAGATGACGAACGTGCACTAAGTAATTGGCTAGTTTGCAAAGGGGCCGATACGGGGTATCTCGACGGATATGTCTCGATTTTGTCGCGCACGTACAACGAAATCGAGTTCCGTCGAATCCCACATGTCCGCAACATCCGTACGAAGTAAATGAGTCAAAATTATAGAAGTACTTACCTTCTTCCTTGCAAGCAAATATCTTAGTGTCCCTCCCTGGAATAGGGCAAGAATATATTAGATTCTAAACCATGGCATAGACTAACTCTTAGCTAATACTTGCTAACCATAACTAACTATTTATAAACAAGCTAATTTAACTATATAATATACATACATATATACACATGTATTATAGCTAAATATAGATGCTAGCAATAAAATAGTCTTAGTAAAAGCTAAGTTCTACATCAAGATATTTATAAACAACAATAACCATATTATAACTATATAATACATTTTATGTAAATCAATATATTAGTTTAAATACTATACACTAACAAAAATAGTTTTATAGTAGAACTTATAGCTAAAATCAACATCTACAAGTTAACAACATATTAAAATAATTAATATTTTAACAAGGAAAATATTTGTTAAATTCATAACTAAATTATTTTAGAAAACTATAAATAATAATAATATAAATAACAATAATAGCAAGATCCTTAACCCAGCCCACCGATTCCAAAATTTGCTCCCAAAGCCCACAGTCCAAACTCCCACTTCTATTTCTTCTTCTTTTTTTCTCCTCTCTTTTTCTTTCTTTTTCACTCAGCTTATCCAGCCCAGTCCAGAGCCTGCTATAATCCATATACTGTCTGAGCCCATACTTTTTTTTACCTAAGTCCCAATGGCCCGGCCCGATTCTCTAGCCCATTATTCATTAAAACCCTAACCCTACTCACTTCTCTCTCACTTTCTCACTTCTATCCGCAGCATTTACTCACAACAGCCATCCAACGTCCATCCCATCCTACTTCACCCATCATCTCTCACTCTCTCTTCATGCATTCTCACACACTTAAAGAAGAAGAAAGGAACAAGGAAGAGAGTCTAGAGAAGAGGAAGAGGAGGATGACTACCTCGTCGACCTGTCAGCATAACTTTCGCAACGGCGAGGGACACGAAGGCGGTGCTGGCCTGGATCGTCTCAAGATTTGGCTATATCTGGTCAATTATGGTGGAGGCGACCAGATCCGGTGGAGGCGTGCTCAACGAGACGAAGCGGCGAGGGATCCGGGATGCAGAGTAGCCACAACGAGTACGGGACGACTGCGGTCTGACAGTTCTAGGGTTGCATGTACGGCCGACGGGGTTGCAGACACGGTCGACAGAGAAGAAAAATTTGCTGACAGATCTGGCCAGATCTCGACCAGATGGCAGCAGATCGAGGGCCGGCCATGAGATCAAGAAGTCATGGCAAGTGGTGGCTAACTTCGAGGAGTCGGCTAACGTCGGGGTCGGTGATCGATATGGTGGTGACTAATGGAGAGGCGACTTCCGTCACGGTAGCGGGATCTCGAAGACGGCTCCCGACCAGTCAACTACAAATTAGTGCTGAAAACTTTAGATCTAGACTCGAACGGTGGCGGGATCGACCAGGTGGTCGCGACGGATGAGTTGGGATGAGTTGGGGATGGCCGGGCGGTCGGGATCGGTAGGGTCAGTGTGCTAGAGTTCTGTTAGTGGTGGTGGTGCTGTGCGACTCTTGGTAGGAGGGCCGGTGGAGGGGCTGGTGACTGGTGGTCGGAGGGTAAAGATGTGTAGAAGTGGAGGTGTCTGTGGTGGTGGATGGCCGAAATTAGGAATCTGGCGGTCGTCAATGGCTGGGACAACGGTGGTTGGTGATCGTGAGGGTGGCCCCCGGTAGATCGATGGGAATTTATAGAATGGAGGTTGTCGTGGTGGAATTGAGGGGACGGGGAGGAGAGACAGGAAGGAGAAGCAGAGATGGCGGTGGTTGGTGGAGCTTAGTCGGGTTCGTCGGGAATAGACGACAGAGAGTGGTGTTTCGACAGACTGGACAATGATGGAGAGAGAGAGTGGCAGGAGAGAGAGTGAGAGTACAAAAGATTTTTATATATTAAATATAGGGGAGTTTCTAATATTAAATAGGAAATAATAGTAAAGTGTGGAGTGCTCCACAAGCTAAGATGGCAAGAGTGTAATATTGTAATAGATCTAGGGCATATAGTAGAAGATCCTAACTAACCATAACTAACTACTAACTAATTACTAACTAAACAATTAGTTAGTAAATAATCCACTAATTAATCCATTAACTAGTAACTAATCTATTAATAAGACTAACTAATTGATCGACCTCTAGTCCAAAACCCTAGTCCACAATCCAAGCCCAATGTTTGGTAGGCAAATAGGATAGCTAGCCCACAATCTAAGCATAAGGCTTGGTAGGATCACCATTAAATATTAAAATAATTTTGAAATAAATTAATAAATTAAATAATAATAATCAGGATTAGGAATAAATAAATAAAATTTGAAAAACTAATTTAAAAAATAATTTCAAATTTAGGAAGATAATTTTTATAACTCCAAGATTAGCTCAAAATTTTCAAAAGCAGAATTCTAAATCTAGGTAGTTACACCTACTATCTTGGCATCCAGCAAAATCAGAGTTGAAATACCATATGATCTCTAAATTATTCGATTTCCTATAAGTGAGCATGTAATCCTTTATTCTATACAAATATCCCATAATCTATTTGGCCGCTTTCTAATAATCTATCCAGGGTTACTTAAATATCTGCCTAGTATACCAACTATGTACGCAATATCCAGACTTATACACACTTGAGTATACGTTAGACTCCCTACAGATGATGAATAGGGAATTGAATGCATTTTTATAAATTTTATGACTATTCTTAAAGCACTAACTGAGACTAAACTTGTCTCCTTTAGCGACATGGGTGTCATATGGTTTACATTTTTGTATGCCAAATCTTTTAAGCACTTTATCAATATATCTCCTTTGTGATAATCCAAAATACATCAAGAAAGGTCCTAGTGTATTTGGATTCCTAATACAAAAGAGGCGTCACCAAGATCTTTTATCTGAAAGTTATTTGATAGAAATTTCTTAGTCTCGTTCAATATGCTTATATCATTTGTGGCAAGCAATATGTCATCGATATACAAAAGCAAAAAAAAAAAAATCTTTACTCCCTCTGAATTTGTGATATATAGAATCTTCAACAATATTTATCTTAACATTACCATTGAGAATCATAGTACCATTGACAAAAAACTTGCATTAGTCCATAAATAGATTTTATCAATTTGGAAACCATATTCTTTGGGTCTTCCGACAAAAAAGTTTTATGGTTGCACTATATAAATTGTTTCGTTAATGTTACCATTGAGAAACGTTGTTTTGACATCTATTTAATGTAACTCAATATCAAGCGTGGAACAAGTACCATGATTGTTCTAAAAGAGTATTTCAAAGAAACTAGAGAAAAAGTCTTTTTAAAATTAATCTATTTCTTTTGAGTAAAGCCTTTAGCTATAAAATGTGCTTTATACCTCTCCATATTAAATATTATTCTTCGAATCCTTTTGGTTTTAAATATACATTTACAACAAATATACTTCGCATCTTTTGGTAATGAAATAAGTTTCCAAATTTTGTTGTCTTGTATAGACTTGTACTCCTCAGTCCCATCAATCCACTTTTGAGAGTTTGAACTTTCCATGGCTGACGAAAGTTGATTGGATCATCTTCCAGTATTCTACAGTCTTCCTCACGTTCCGAAAGAAATATGACAAAATCATCCGAAATTGCATTTCTCCTTTCTCTAGTGGACCGTCTTAATGGCACTGCTTGTTGAGTTTGTTGCTCATGAACAATTACCTCATCTTGAATAGAGGGTGCTTCTATATTGTCTTGTTGAGATAGCAACATCGACTTGTAAAGGTAGTTCGACATTGTCTTATTAAGGTTTTAGATTCACTTCTTGATCAATGACAAGTATAGAACCTACACATTGTCAAAAGTGATAGTAGGAATCGAAATTGATTCCTTCTCAAAAACAATATCCATGACTTTATTTCTCTCCCCAAACTCAACATCCTCAAAAAATATATTGCAATTACCGACTCAAAAGTTTTTGTTTGTGTGAGATCGTAAAATTTATAGCCAATTTATCTCTCAGAATAGCCAATAAAGTAGCTACTTACAGTTTTGGGGTCCAATTTCTTTTTATGCATCATATGTTACCACCACATTTTCATGTAGGACTATTTTGGACCAAACCAAAATTTTACCCATATTTTGTCATTAGTGAGCCATTATTTTAGTCATTTGATTAAAAATTAATTGATTAGGAATAGACCCATTAGGCATGTCATGACTAGGCCCATTAATTATGCTTTGAGCCCAAATTAATTAACCAAACCTAATTCCACAAATTTCCATTGAGTCCCTTAGTTAATTAAATATATTAGAGACTAAGGAGGGGCTTATTAGATATTAAATAGGGATTTATTGCAGCCATATAGGGCCAGCCACTATAGGAGCATTAGAGTCCATTCTCTTCTTTCCATAAGTCTATTTATTCTTCCATTTTCTTCCCCAAAATTTCTTTGGAGCTCAAGCCCCAAATTTCCTTCTTCCTCCTCAATTTCCACACAATTTCCAACCTCTTCCTGGAGATTCATAGAATGGAGAGCTCAAGTGGAGCCTAGGATGAGCTAGCTTGGAAGAGGATCGTGTCCGAATCGCTATACTTGTGTCCAACTCTGTAGATCTAGATTGGGAACCTTTTCCCAATTGGTACAAGCTATTCCCTTCTAATTTCTATGCATAATTTTAGGAAAAACCCCCTAGGAGTCCCAATTTCTTAGATCTATTCCATTAGAATTGGAATCGGTGAGTAGAAGGCTCATTCCATTAGATCTAGTGCCTAGAAATTGAGATTTGGCTTACGGATACGATTCGGGTTCACCAAGTGTTCGATCCATATTTGAGCATGGTATTGAATCTAATTTTAGTGAGAATTGACCTCCTCGTGTCTGAAATAGGATACGTGACGCCGTATCATGACAATTTGTGATTACACACGGTCAATTTGGAAATAAGGGGTATTGTGCAATACAACTCCATCGACATGTGTCATTGAGTGTATCTCATCTGTTCCATAGCTACCTTTGGGTTTTAGCATAATATTTGAAACTTTGGTATGAATATCGTTAGTAAATTTATGCATGAAGGTTTATAATTAGGGATATATATATATATATATATATAATATTTGAAACTTTGGTATGAATCTCATAGTAACTTATGCATGACTGTTTATAATATCATAATATAATATATATATATATATCTATATATCATAGATATATCCCCAATGTATACAAACATTCATGCATAAATTTACTATGCTATTCATACCAAAGTTTCAAATATTAATATATATTAATCTATATAATATCTATTATATATCTATATATATATATATATATATATTATATTATATATATATATATATATTATATATATATATCTATATTATATATTTATATTATATATATATATATATATATATATATATAATATATGTATTATATATATATAATATATTATATATATATATATATATACAACTCCCTTCTTATATGGGAAAAGTTTACGGGATACGTTTACGGGATAGACAAATTTCTTACGGAGAGAACAAAAAAACTAAAAAATATCCAGCCATAAAATATACGTATGTTTCTCTTCTAAATTTCTTTCTCTTTAAAAATTTAAATTTCTCCTTTTAAAAACAAACATATCACTATCTTAAAAAATAAGGCTTATCTATCTATTTATTTTTAAACAAAAAGAGATTTATCTCTTTTTAAAAATAGAGAAAGACTTTTATTTTTTTAATAGAGATAGATATTTTAAAAAGCAATCTATCTTTAGAAATAAATATACCTTTAAAAATTGTATTTCAAATATTAATTTTAATGTTAATCTTTATATTAATATTGATATTAATTTTAATTTTTAATTTTAACATTAATTTTAATGTTAAAATTAACTTTAATCTTAATCTTAATCTTAATCCAAATCTAAATCTTAATCTTAATATTAATATTAACATTAATATTAATATTAATTTTAATTGTAGTTTTAATATTTGATTTTTAATGTTAATATTAAAATTAAATTTAATGTTGTTATTAAAACTAATTTTAATTTTAATTTTAATTTTAATTTTAATTTTAATTTTAATTTTAATTTTAATTTTAATTTTAATTTTAATTTTTAATGTTAAAACTAAAATTAATATTCAAATTAAAAGTAACATTAAAATTATCACTAAAATTAACATTAATGTTAAAATTAATATCAACAACAATATTAACATCGCAAAATTAACATCAGAAATAATATTAAAATTAACAATAATATTAAGATTAACATTAAAATTAATATTTTTAAATATAATTTTAAAGGTATATTTATTTTTAAAGATATATTTAGTTTTTAAATCCATCTCTATTTTAAATATATATAAAATTGACTTATCTACATCTATTTTTTAAAATTAATAAATAAATCTCTCACTATTTTCTCATCCCGTAAGTTTGTACCGTAAGTTATTCCCGTAGGAGAAGCTCTCTGTAATATATATATATATATATATATATATATATATATATATATATATATATATATATATATATATATATATATTGATAAAAACCTGAACTTTATTGAAGTAATAGGCGCAAAATGCCGAAGCCTATACAAGTAAGCGCGCTAGCGCGACAAAAGGACCGAAAATGAAAAGCGTGAGACACGCGCACAAAAAGAGGGGAGGGCGGCCTAAGCCAGAGCCTCCCAGAATGCGTAGGAGACATGGGGGAAGCGTCTCCTCACATTTGAGCATTGTCTGATGACCTCTCTGGACAACTGAGAAAGGGGGATTTATCGGCCTTCATATCTGAATTTGTTCCTGTTCTTCCAAAGAACCCAAACACCGGCGGCTGCTACGATCTGATGACCGTGGGATCGACTACAGAAGGCAAGGAGATCATAGAAGCCCCCCGTTGGCTGGACCAAACTAAGTCTATTGTGGAGCTTGGACCAAAGGCCGGTTGCTAACTCTCCCGAAAGAAGGACGTGCTCGGCAGATTCCGTCGAGTGCTCCTCGCATCAATGGTATCTCGAAGCGAGGCTATATCCCATGGATCTGATGGTGTCATCCGTTGGGATATTCCGGCAAAGAGCATGCCAGATGAGGATAGACCATTTGATGGGGATGCAAGCCTGCCAATAATTGGCAAAAATAGGATTCTGTACCCCGCTGCCTCTGGCCACGAGCCTGGCGGAGGCCAAAGTGAAGATCCCATTCGGGTTAGGGAACCATCTCCAAGTGTCGTTTGCGTCGCTAATCTGCAGATTGGCTGCAAGAAGACAGGTTTCCGCTGACTGGCCAAGCCAATCTCTGACCTTCCTCCAATTCCAACCGGAACTGCCCTCCCATAGGTCCCAAATAGCGCACTTCGGAGGGGTAAGAATGTTGGGATGTATGATGTCTTCTCCAATCCATCGCTCTAGACATGCCGGAGAGTGACTGTCCCCTAACTAGAGACGGATGAGAGGTTCTGCAGTGAGGCGGCCCTGAATAATGCGACGCCACAAAGCCGAGGATCTGTTATTAGAGCTCGCCTCTGACAAATAGGAGAATCTGTTATTAGACCTCGCCTCCGACAGATGGGAGAATCTGGAGTATCTAGCTCTCATGAATTTCGTCCATAAAGAGGTCTCGGTGTGCAACTTTTACCACAACTTAATGGAGCAGGCGTGCACGATGTGGGCAAGCATGCTGAAGCCCAGACCATATTCTTCAGTAGGTTTGGCCATCGACTCCCAGACGGCCCAGTGATATTTGTCCTTGCCGTCGTTGTGTCTCCAGAAGAACTTGGCAAAAAAGGATTCGAGAGAGTGGAGCACCTTCTTGGTGGGGAAGCAAACGAGCAGGGTGTACATCGAGATGGATGATAGGACGTGTTTGATGAGGATCATTTTGCCTCCTGGGGATAGGGTTGCGTTGTGCCATCCTGCTATGAGTTTACTGATCTTGTCTACGAGGTGGCCGTAAATGCCAGAGTTGGCCTTGCCGTATACCAGCGGGCATCAGAGGTAGAGGAGGGGGGGTAGGCTGTACGGAAGGAGGTCATGTTGGCGAGCAAGGTGGAGCGGGTTCTGTCAGCTTTGTGATGGGTGTAGATGACGCTCTTGTTATTGTTGATGCGCTGACCGGAGCAGGCGGTGTATTTGGCAATCATGTACATGATGACCTTGATCGATCCGCTATCTCCAGAGCAGAAGATGAGGATGTCGTCTGCGTAAGCCAGGTGAGTGATGAGGGGGCAGCCAGTGGTGGTGTGGAAGTGATTAAAGCCAAACATGTTGGGCATACTATTAAGGCTTCTGTTGAGGGCTTCGGTCGCGATAATGAAGATGGTGGAAGAGAGCGGGTCCCCCTGTCTAACCCCGCGAGTGGAACGAAAGAAACCCGCAGCCTGGCCATTAATGATAGTGGAGAACCATGCATTGTTGATCGATCTGAAAACGATGTCAATCCATGGTTCGGAGAAGCCGAAGGCCCTTAGTATCCAGATCATGAATTGCCAGTCTATGCGGTCGTATGCCTTCTCCATGTCAAGTTTGATGGCCACATTTTCCTTCCTCGACGGGAACTTCATGCACGTGATCATCTCTTGAGCAAGGAGGATGTTGTCTGATATGTTGCGACCTTTGACGAACCCGCTTTGCTGGTCAGAAATGATCTTAGGGAGAAGATCGGACATTCGATTGGCGACGATCTTGGATATGATTTTATTGGTGAAGGTGCAGAGGCTGATCGGACGGAAGTCTTTGAAGGTTTCAGGATTGTCTTTATTGGGGATGAGGATGATGTTGGCGCATGAAATTGAATTGGGGCATCTAGCCCCTTGGAGAAAGGCGACAGTAGCTTCGACTAAGTCATTTTTAATAGTGTCCCAGCAACTTCTGAAAAAAACCCCGTTGAAGCCATCCGGCCCTGGGGCACTGTGCTCATTAATGGACCAGACCGCCGCTTTGACCTCCTCCTCTGAGGTGGTGGCCAGCAGGGTGTCGTTATCGTGGTCGCTAATGAGGGAAGGGATGACGGACAATAACGACACGTCCTTAACTACCCGGTCTTTGGTGAAGAGGTTGGAGTAGTAGTTAACCGCAGCAACCTGAGTACCGCCTGGATCGTCTACCAGGTTGCCGTGGTCATCAAGAATCCACTACAGTTTTAATTTAGTTCTGCGTCCTTTGACGCAATCATGAAAGAATCTAGTGTTCCGATCTCCGTCGGTATCCCAAGTCAATTTGACTTTTTGCTTCCAAAACTCGATCTCCACTTTCAGCCTGGATTTAATAAGAGCTCTGGCGAGGTTGAGAGAGGCACGGTCGTTCGGGGATCTGGAGCTGGTGATCCGCTCGGGTGACATCATCCTCCGTCTCCCTGATAGCCTGGAAGATGTCTCCATATGCCTCTTTGCTCCAAGACGATAGGGCCTTACGCGTGGCTGAAAGTTTAGCCGCTATTCGGGCCATAGGGTTAAGATTCGAGACGGAATTCCAGGCCTGAGCAACGATGTGCTGGAATTGGGGATGATGCCGCCAGAAGTCGAGGAAGCGGAAAGCTTTCTTGTTGGAGGTGTGGTTATTTCTGATCTGGACAAGGAGAGGGGAATGGTCCAATTCAGTGGAGTTCAGGTGGGAGAGGTTGGTGATCAGACCCATGTCGAACCAATTATCGTTGATCATTGCCCGATCAAGGCGGGAGTACTGTCGCCGATTACCCTCCTCCATGTTGCACTAGGTGAACTCGCTGCCGTGGAAGGGGATTGGGGTGAGGTTCCCAAGAAATGTGAAGTTGTTGAAATCGTCCATCGCCGGCTGGAGTGGACGGCGACCTCCAGAATTTTCCTCACTGTTAGATATCGTGTTGAAATCTCCGATGCAAAGCCACAGAAGTCCCTGGGAGTGGACCGCCAACAAGTCAGCCCAGAGCAATCTGCGTTCGGGGATGTCGCAACTGCCGTGAACCGCGGAGAGGACGAGCGGGACTTGAGGGCCGGGTGTTCTATCCAACAAGTAAGGGCCTGTGGCGAGTCTTGGATGATGCCAAATTTGAAATCTTGTGCTAGTAATATCCAGATGTCTTTGCCGTCGATGATGGCATGCGGGAATTCTAACTTGAGTTGAGTGGCTTTTATTCTTTTTGGGGGATTTTTGGTTCTATAATGATAAAAAGGTCAATGCTGTGAGTCTTCTTGAGGCTGAGAATTCTGTTCATCATCGGTTTGTTGCCGATGCCCCTCACATTCCAGAAGATGATATTAAGCATCTGATGAGGAAAATGGTTGCGAGTGACTGTGCTTCGTGGCGGACCTTGTGGTCCTTGCCGTTATCTTGTTTTGATTGTTTTTGTTCTTCTTGGAAGAGGTTTTTTTGTTGAATGTGCTGGTGAACCCGTTGCTTCTGGTTTCTTTGTTAGCCTGACTCAGCTCGCTGCTTCCCTCGGCGTCAGTAGAGGTAGAAGTTGGCTCGATGTCTTGTTCTTCCAGGGCGCATAGGGGGTTGCCACGGTCCAGAAATCCTGCTTCCTTGGCTTGCCAAAATCTGCCGGTTAAGGCTTGGCTGAACTTGGTTTGAGCGTCTAAAGGGTGAGGGGGGAGAGATCAAGGGGGCTCTGGATCTGCCGAGAGGGTGGCTTTGGGGGATCTGGGTGTCTCGACCTGTCCGGAGCTGCTCGCCGGTGAGACCTTATCAGGTTGTTTAGAGTTGTCGATGGGTGGTTGGTTGGAGTGGTATATCCTGAGGGGGAGTGGGGTAGTGGTGTCAGTTGGTTTGAGAAGTTGGGTGATAGGGGCTATATCAGCGTCTGGGTGGTGAGTGTGATCGCTGATCTTGGGGCAATCTTATTGTTTGGGGATGCTGGAGGAGAACTCGCTGGAGTCATTGTGATCTTCATCGGATGTGGTGCCTGATAGGGGCTCGAATGGATTGAGGAGTGGGAGGGTGGAGAGAGTAAAAAGGACGATAGCGGAGGTGGTCGTGGCGGTCGATTGAGGGAGTGGGCGAGCTAGACCGTCGATCTGAGGGAGGGGGTCTGGATTGGAGTTGTGGATGATTATGGCAGAGCTGGTCGTGGTAGTCGCGGTGGTCGTGGCGGGGTGTCTTTGAGCTGTTGGCGTGCGTGGGGGCGCGTGGTAGCCTTTTTTAGTTCGGGGTGAACGCGGAAGCAGTGCTGTATCAGGTGTCCGCTCATCTGGCAGTATTTGTAGAAGATTATATTATTGTCGTAGCTCAACGGTTGGCTGTGTGTTTGATCTCCGAGCTCGATCTCTATTATTTTGGGAGGGTCGTTCGCGAGGTCTAGCTCGACGTAAATCTTTGCATAATTGCACTTGGACAGGTTGCGAGTTTCTTCGGCAATGGCTACCAGAGTCCCGAAGAAGCTGGCTATTCGTTTGAGAACGGCTACGAGGAAGCAGACCAGGGGGAGGTTGGGTAGGGTGATCCATGTAGAGATGATGGTTGAATCAATTTTCGAGTTAAAATCGGGGACCATTTGACCACCTTGGCAATCTGTGTGACCAATCTGGCCGTACCCTTGGCTCGGACTATGGGGAAGTCCGAATCAGATGAAAGATGTAAGAGCATATGCTTGGGGTCCAGCGGCACGACTCTGTAGGCTGCGGAGAGTCCCCACTTGGCAATGGTTTCCGTGGCCACGGAGATCTTCGGGCAACCGGATCCGAATTTGAGCACAAACGATTTAGAGAAAGAGGAGGAAAGGAAAGAGATCTTCGACGCGGCGAAGGGGACGCGGATTGGATCGCCTTCGGCGGAAGGTGGGAGCTCAACGTCAGGGAGCTGGATCTCCGCCGTCGGCAAGGGTAATCACCGGGCCCAATCTGGACGTAATGCCTCTGCGTAAGAAGCACGTGGTAGGGGTATGGTCGCGCTATCCGGGAGGAAGGGGTCGCCGGGTGGTGCCTCAGAGGATGCAGGCTGCGAGACTACGAGAGGCTCTGGAGCCGCAAGACCGATTACTGGGATAGGGTGGGAAAGGGCGGCGAGTGATATCGCAGTCGCCAAAGCAGAGGGGGAGACGGCTTGGGCCTGGAGTGGATGGTGCTGCGCCCGGGTGGTCGGAGTGGCACCGCAGGTAGGCGACTGAAAGGCGTGGATGTTCGCACAGGCATGAGCCTGGGGAAAGTAGGCTTGCGTCGAGGTGGGACCTGAGCAGGCGACGGCCTATGGGAGAAGGGGGTCCGTATAGGCAACGGCCTGGGGAGCTGGGACCTAACCCAATAAGGGTAGCCCAAAGGGAAATACGCGGGGAGCGTAAAGGGGGAGCGTAGGCGTAGAGCGGGGGACAGCAGGGCCCGAGAAGAGGAAGCCTGTGAAAGATCCTGGGCCCACCCGAGGGGAGTGTTGGAAGGCTAGGCCTGTAGAAAGGTCGGGGCCCGCAGGCCCCAGAAAAAGCCTAGCGGGAGCTAGCTGCGTAAGCGTAGAGGCATGAGCTAGCTGCGTAAGCGTAGAAGGGCGGGGGGGCCATGCTCGCGCTCGCGTAAAGCGGGAGGAAAACAACACTCGCATAAAGCGAGATTCCCGAGAGCCCGGTTGAGCTGTCCATACTCGCCAGTCGAGGGGTTATGCCCCCGAGGGAGCAGCTGTCAACACTCGATAGTCAAGGTGGTGGGCCCTCGAGGGAGTAGTTGTGCTCGGGAACTGACGTATGATCGAACGTGTGGCTCGGCTCCACGCACCCCACCGAGGGGGGGACCGAGGCAGGTCCTGTCGAGCATGCGAAACCGGGAAGGGGAGACCGGGGTAGGCCGCCACCCAAGGGGAGGGTGGCCGGGGCTGACCGACCGTAGCCAAGGGGAGGATGAGATGGCCACAAAGTGGCGGGGCAAACCTGGGCGGATCAGGGGGGTCGGCGAGGGGGACCACCGGAGCTTCTCTGCGAGCTTGGTGGGGGCCTGCCGACCAAGGCGAGCTGTTCTCGCGTCCAGGTCAGGGAGGGGCGAGGAGGAGGGGGAGGAGGTGAAGGGAAGTCGAAGAGAGGGGAGGCGGGCGCCTGGGGCAACTGACCGGTAGGAAAGCCCCGAGCTGGGGGCAACGGCCTCCCACTGCCGCCAGAGACGGCCAGACCGACCAGCGCTCCCTCAAGGGAAGAAGCTACTGCTACAGCCGCGGGGGTGACCATCAAATTCGAGGGAGAGGAAAGCGACGTGGGAGTCGGGGCTGAGGCTGTAGCTCGTATCGGGGTGGAGGCCACGTCTGTAGTGGCTAGGGTGGCGGAGGGGGAGAGCGCCCGACGGCGGGTGGCCAGGGGAACCGGGGGAAACGCACGGCTGAGGCGAGCAAGTCTGCCATCCACGCGGGCAGATACCGAGGAGGGGGCGATCCGAGAATAGAGGGGAGGGAGGATCGAGGGGGTTGACGCCAGAGATAGAGGTGGGGGGTCTCCGGGGTGCACGAGGAGGCTTGCTCCTCCGGCGACAGCGGAACAAGAAGGGGGGAGCCGAGAGCGGGAGGGTGAAGTGGGGGGGGAGGTTCTGGAGTACTCGGACGCCAAGGACGTCCGAGGGGGGCGGCTTGAACGAGGAAGGGAGGAGGCGAGAAGGCATCGGGGAGGAAGGGGATACGGGGGAGGGGGGTAGGTCATCCGGCGCTGGCCGGAAGGGGAGAGCCATGGACGGGAGAAACCAGGGGGGAGCGCTCTGAACATGATGAAAATTTGCTCTCTATAATATATATATATATATATATATATATATATATATATATATATATATATATATATATATATATATATATATATATATATATATTACTATGCTAGTGGTGCGGTGGCGTACCGGTAAGACCGCTGGCACTCGGGGGTGAGGGCACGGGTTCGAGCCCCCACTTCCACGGGGGCGGCTGGGTGGCGTTGTCCACGGCCTACGGGCCAAGTCTGGCTGGGTGGTGTTGTCCACGGGCCTTGGTTTTAAATAAATAAATAAAATTATATATATATATATATATATATATATATATATATATATATATATATATATATATATATATATATATATATATATATATATATATATATATATATATATATATGAGTACATGTATATTTACATATGCATATAGTGCAGGATTCCTATACCTGAATATTATGACTGTCATGTGTGTATGCATCATGCCTTTAGGGTGTGTCTTGTAGGTAGTGTGGAATGAGATCCTGTGTGTATGTGCTTAGTGGTAAGGCATATATGTATGCATATATCTATATATATGTGTGTGTGCTCCTACACTTGGGGTAGGTAGTGTAGCCTTCAGGTTAGTAGGGGTTGTAGGTAGTCCTAGTACTACAGAGAACTAGTTAGCATCAGTTGCATTATAGCAGGACGACAACAATAATATGTTGCAGTCCCTGTAGCAGCATAGGAAGAAATAGTTGCATGAATGCAGATATTGCAACAGTTGCAAGGGGCAAATCTGTGTGTAGACAGTTTAGTTTAGGCAGTAATGTGTATATCGGTCATGCCCCAGTACCGGAGGAGACGAAATGGGCAACTACCCCGTATAAGGTACGAATACGTCATACGACGATCACGGTTGTCACTAGACTTGGGGTGCATGCTACAATCAAGTCTCCTAGAGTCACAAAAAAAATCTATGTCTTAATCATCCAATCAAGAAATCAGTAATTAATGAGCATATAAGATAAAGCAATAAGGCATCCCCGACGCTACATTAAAATGATCATATGAACTAATTTTTTAAAATGCTAGCTAGCACAGAGAGTCAACAGTACATAACCATAGTCAGTTGCACTTTAATTAATTATAATTGTGTACTAATGCCCAAAACATCCGACTAAACATGTGCCGATGGCTAAAAGCTAAAGTACAAAATAATGATATCAGAGTGGAGAAGAAGAAACCCACTCGAGTCCTTCGACATCCATGCTTCTAGTATGCGCCATCGTCAGAAAGGAAAGCTAGATCCTTATGCGCTGCTACGAGATTCGGCCAAACAAAACTAGCGGGTCAGCCCCGAATAACAAGTACCACAAGCGAGCACATATGAATGAGGAAAAACCCAAGCAATAAAGAAGACCTGGACCAAGGATTATAGGCTTATACCATATCATCGAGGTAATATGACATCCTTACAACCAAACAAGGACAAAAGATGCTAAGTCGCTATGTGATAGAATAATCCTATAATTGTAGTCAGGTTATTAGCTTCCGTGTTGCAATTTCGGTTCATAGCCTATCGTAGCACAATAGCCCAACCCAACAACCAAATAAGGACATGGGTTGGACCATATGTCACGACAGTCCATGTTCTTCGGCTACTAACAAAAGAAACAGATCATAAGCAAGTCAGTTCATAAGCGGCCAATCAATTCTACGGCTTTTTATAGTTTGCCTGGGTTATCCTAGTAATACTTATATATAGGATCCTCAGATCGAGCCATAGCCAAGCAGGGCTAGCTGAACCAATTAATATAACCAGTCAGGCAGGCAGGCAGGAATGTACTAGTCCTTCGTAAGGCCACAACGCTAAGATAATTAGTAACCGTTCCTGTTATCCTATTGAGAGAACTGGCTCACATATAATAAGCAGATACTGTACCCCACTAGTACGGATGAATAAACAGTATCCGTGGTGGCCAACCTTGTACTTCTAGACAAATATTTGACAGGACCGATAACGTACGATCTCGAGATTCTGTTCCCTTCCAATGCTTCTACTAAATTGAGTTGCTTAGATTAACCCTATATTAGTTTGGGATTACATGTCGTGGTTACATGATTATCCTCCTAGATGTCCCACCTCAGTACGTGTATCCCAAGTATGAATCCATATTGGCTCATAGAGTTCTAAATCTATATCCATCCTTAGTATAATGCATCAAATAACAATCATCGTACCACGCCAATGTTACTGACCATTTACCGTAATTGTGTTGGGGAGCATGAATGTATTGACATGTAATAGGCAATATATAACATGCATGATCACATAACAGGTAGAGTCGCACCTCAATGCACTCATAAAATAGATTATACTTACTACACACATAGAATAGTATCAGCACATATAAATGTAGTTAAGTTAGGAACATGGTCAAATTAGGAATATGGTTAAGTCAGACAGTCCCATGAAATCCTCATGGCATAGAGGTCACATAGGTGCATAGGTTACTTAGGTCAGAGTTCTCATAGCATACTAGGCAGGAAAATAGGTCAAACAATAAAACCAGAAAAATACCAAAACTCAGCAAAACATGAGCATATGAAACCACATACACGCATACGAAGTCATGGCGCATGGGGTTAGGTGCATTGGGATTTCAAGCATATTGGTAAGTAGATGCATGAACACATCCATGCACATGAACAAGCAGGAACATGGATAGCGTAGAATCTTATGCCTTCCGCACAATAGGGCGGGCAAGTCTAATCTAGCGCATATCACTCTGACATATGGCAGACTGTTGTATGGCAACCTGGAGCATATACGAGACAAGCACATAGCAATCTGGCAAGATAGGCATATGGCAACTTGGCGCATGGCACCAACAGTGCATATACGAGACACTCATGCACCTTCAATCCATGCACATAGGAAACTATACGCATAGTGCGCATGTGTCAGATGTTTATACGACAAGCTTCGACGGCCACTTGGCATCTCTTCCATATGGCCTCCTGCGTGCGTGGAGGTCGTTACAACAAGTTTCGCTATAAAAGAACCAAAAACTTGCTATGGCCATAACTTCCTCTCTAAGATTCGAAATCCGACAAAACAAAAGCCAAAACTGCATAAAATTGAATTCTCTACAACATGGAACAACTAATTTTCAAAAATAATAAATTTTACTATAATTTCCTCAAAATTATATAAAACCTTAGTTTTAGAACTTTAGATCTACTCTAAAATACTCATCAAACCCGAAAATACCAAGAACTAAAGTTGTGGAGAATGTAATGATGCATAACAAAGACTAAATATAAGTAAAGAAAATCAAAGAAATAAAATATACAATATTGGTCTCTTCATTAGTACAAGATGTACTTGCCTATGTGGTTGGTTTAGGGAAATGAATGTGAGTGAATGAGGAGAGAGAGAGAGAGAAAGAAAGAGAGAGAGAGAGAGAGTATTTATATTGGGTGGGATGGCTTCACTGAACCCTAACCTAACTTGCGTATTCTAAGTCTACATATCATGCTACACAGTATAATATAATTAAATAAAATCCGAATCACAACACGATCCAGTATTCCATCATCGAAGCAGTAAACCATGCCTACAACCAAATAAGGACAAGGGATAGCACATTATTCTCCGAAGAGGCACTGTTCCATGCCATGCTCAGGTACGTATACCAGAAATAGGGAGTGACAATTCTACCATCCTTAAAAAAATTTCGTCCTCGGAATTTCAACCAAGACAAGATAGAGAAATTAGGGCAAACAAGACTACATGCCTAACTACACATACAATCACATCAATCTATGAGACAATAAAAGAAATAATCATCCACAATAAAGGGTGCTAAGTAAGCACATAAACCAAGGTATGAAGGCATAAGAACTGAATATACCTTCTGAATCAAATACGTGCAGATCTCATCCTCGCCGTACTATGTCGAATCACCCGGTGAGTGATGGTATGAGCCCCCATTTTTAAGTTATTATTTATTAATATATATATATATATATATATATATATTGGAATAAGGGTGAATTTATTCCTCGCATAAAGCGGAAAAAGTATTACAGTACAACATCAAAACTTTCCATGCCCCAAATAATAACATTATGGGGCCATTACTGATACATCTAATTCTATGTTATGTAGAATTCCAATGGGGGGGTAGTCAAGCCCTCAAAGATACGTCTGTTCTGCTCCTTCCAGATGTGCCAAACGGACGCAGCGAGATGCACTCTGGCTCTTCTGGTCCACCCCGGATCCTGGCCTCTGTGGTCTCGGATCCAGCTGAAAATGCTCCGGATGTCTCGATCCACCCCAACTCCTCCTCTCAGCTGTGCACACTGCTCAGTCCAAATGTGCCAGATCATCGGGCATACAAAGAAGAGATGTCCCATAGATTCATCCTCCCCGTTATATAGCACACATTTGGCATCCGGTATCTGCATCCCAAACCTGAGGAGTCTGTCCCTCATCATTAGTTTACCCCGAAGAAGTCGGTATGCACATAGTTGCATTTTACGTGCAACCCCCTTGACCCAAATGAAGTCCGCCTCCTCAGTCTGGTCATGATGAGTACGAACCAGATCGTAGCAGCTACGAAAGCAGAATAGGCCTGATCCGCCCCTCGTACCTGGGCCTGCCCAGCTCCATGAATCCTCATGCTAGCTGGCGTCAATAGTAATAAGTCTAATCTCTTCGGCAAGCTGGGCAGTATATGGATATCCTTCTGGCCTCCAGACTCCATCTCTTATGATCTTACTGCAAGTGAGCCCCCTGCCCGCTTCTCTGTCCAGCTGACCTCCCAAAAGCTCGAGCAAGGATCTGGAACCCAACCAAGGGTCGAGCCAGAGGTCGGTAGTCGTCCCATCCTTCATGGTCCTACAGATAGCGGTCTGAAGCAACGGTCGACACCTCAGAATGGCCTTAAACGTGTCCGAGTAATTATTGTCTATCATGCAGGCCCATAAATTAGTCCTCCTCAGGTATCTGTTCGCCATCCATCTCGCCCAGAGCGATCCTCCCTTGATGAATCTTCAGGCCATCTTAACATAAGCTGCCTTCTTGACCTCATGAAGAGGTCGCAACCCCACACCTCCTTTCTTCCGAGGCCGCAGAGTTGGTCCCAGGAGATCGCATGCATCCCGTCCCTCTATATAAAGTCAGCACAGATGGCTTCTACTTTACGAATAGTAGCCATAGAGATCTGGATAGACTGGAACCAGAATATCGTGATGCCTGTAATAACCGAACGCACCAGCTCAATCCTACCGCCAAATAGTAGACCTGCAGCTTGCCAGCCTTCCACTCTCCTCTGAGCAAAGTCTACTAAGCTGTGATAATCCTAGTCTCTGGCATAGTTGACCGTCAGCGGCACCCCCAGGTATTTCGTTGGAAGCTCCCCTCTATCCACTCCCAAGGTGAAGGCTCTCTCCTCCTGCTGTGTACACCTGGAGATGAAGTAGACTCTGCTTTTCTTTCAGTTCAGCTGGAGCCCAGAAAGTCGCCCGAACTCCTCCATAATGTCAGAGAGCACTCTCATGTCCCGCATAGAAGGCTGAAGGAGCACCAATAAGTCATCAGCATATATCAAATGGGATACGACCGAACTCACCAACCAGAAAAGGAGAACGATCCTCTTGCTATGTACCACCGTATCTATCATGTAAGTGAACTACTCCATCACCAAGGAAAATAGGTACGGGGAGAGGGGGTCACCCTGCCTCAACCCCCTATTGCTCCTGAAGTAGCCATACGGCGTGCCCTGGATTAGGACTGAGAAAGTAGGAGAGCAAATGCACTCCCTCACTCTCGTAACCCATCTCTCGTCGAATCCCATGACATGCATCAAGTGACACAAGAAGTTCCGGTTGACCGTATCATAAGCTTTCTGGAGGTCAAGCTTCACACAAGCCTTCATCCCCCCAGGTTTGCTGAACTCCCTCACCATATCATGAGCAAGCAAGCTGTACTCCGCTATCGACCGACCCTTGATGAACGCAGCTTGATTCTGGGACACCAATCCCTGTATAATCCCCTCCATACGCCTGCAGATAAGATGAGTGATAATCTTGTAAAGAAAATTACGGCAAGCAATGGGCCGAAAGTCTGCAAGTGAGGCCGCTCCCTCCTTCTTAGGAACCAACGTCAAGAATGTGTGGTTCATCTCCTTCAGAAGCCTGCCCTCCACAAAGAACTCCTGAACCGCCGCCAGGACATGGGTCTTAAGCACACTCCAGTGTCGCTTAAAGAACCCTGAAGAGAAGCCATCAGGCCCGGGGGCTTTATTGGGGTTAGCCTTCATCACAATGTCTTCCACCTCCTCCATTCTTACAGGTGCCAGAAGCAGACTATTTTTATGGCGGGACACCAGTCTCTTCGTGACAAGAGCTGGGAACGTGCTAGAGTAGTCCATCTGCTGATATAGGTCAGTGTAAAATCTGACGGCCTCCTCCTGGATCGCCGCCGGGTCCCCTACAAGCCATTCCTCTGCGGTCAGAAGTCTGAGGATGCTGTTCCGGTGCTGTCGGGTGCGGATCACATCGTAGAAGAATTTGGTGCAGCAGTCGCCATCTGTGAGCCAGGTACATTTAGCCCTCTGTGCCGCACTGATCTCCTCCTGAAGTCTCATGATGTTGACCTCCTCAATCAGGATCTTCTCCCTAGCCGCCAGCTCCCCGTTCAGAATGTCAGCTTGCAGGACCACCTGAGTGTCCCGAAGCTCAGCTTCCTTATCCGCTAGGAAAGTTCGCGGTCTCGTCTTTACCCACCCCCTGATAGCCTGCTTGAGCTACTTGAGTTTGTGAACCATACGGAACTGAGCCGTGCCTTCCTGGAAGTGCTGCAACTCTCCCGTAACCACCTCCTCATATCCGGCCGACAGATACCAGCTGTTGTTGTACCAAAACGGTCTCACCCGCAGAATGGGTCTCACAATAAGGCCAACCCGAATAGGAGAATGGTCGCTAGTACCCGCTGCCAGACCTTCTGCCACCGAGTTTGGAAAGTACCTGAACCACTCACTATTGCCTAAGGCCCGATCCAACTGACAAGCAATCCGATTATGAGTAGCCTTGTTGTGCCAGGTCCAGATGTGTCCCGCTCGCTCCAGCCCCCGCATCCCTGACCTGAGCAGACACCTCTGGAAGTCATATAAGATTGCGTCCGGAACAGGACGACCTCCCACCTTCTCTTGACGGAGCATCATAGCTTTAAAGTCCCCCATGATGAGCAGAGGAAGATGCATGTTGTCCGCCATGAGACCCAGGTGCACAATATCCTCCCACAAATCCTCCCGGAGTATCCGGTCATTATGCCCATATACAACAGCCAGGATGAATCGGAACCCATCTTTGTTCTCGAAAGTAATGCCGATTAGTTGTTCTAATTTATGGACCTACACCCCCTCCCAGCTACCTTTGTTCCACCTAACCCAGATCCTTGCCATACCACAAAGATCTAAGTTGTGAATGTGATCCCAGTTTGCCGGAGTTCTTCGCGAGAGCATAGCGGCCCCTCTGATCTTTGTCTCGAGTAAGATAGCAATGTCACACGACTCTCTCCTCAGTACCCCTCCAATCTTCTTCCATCGTCCAATGGAATACCCCCCTAATATTCTATGCTAGGACCGACATCTAAATAAAAGAAGAGGGGTCCCCCTGGAACTCGTCTGGATCGTCACTCGGGGGAAATATCTCACCCGCCTGATCAATGCCTGGGTCTCCCATAGAGAAAGGAGCAAGATGGGCCTGAATCCTGCTAAGAGTAAGCATCCAGTCAGGATTGTCTTCAGTCTGGTCATCCATTTCCCTCGCCAGAGGGATATCCTTCCGTGTTGCCGGAGCATGTCTTTTCCTGCTTGTGTACACCATGATCGTCGGGGAGGCCTCCATCACCATCGGACCACTACCAGCCGCACTCATACCCCTGGTAACGATGGTCCACTGTGGCCTGAACGGGACCAGTGTACCCTGCGTGCCCTCCTGTCTCTGCGATGATCCTGACTTCTGACTCCTATCGACCTCCATCCTTGTGTCCGCCTCCATATGTCTGTCTGGCTCCGTCTCGCCAGGCACGTGACTGGGGGCCGTCTCCTTCCCAGGAGTCTCCATCCGAGCTGCCTGTGGCCTGGCAGTCTCCTGCCCCTTGTATTTGCATGCGCTAGTAGTGTGCCCAAAGCACTCACAGTAAGAGCACATGGGAGGACCCAGTCATACTCTACCGCCTGTGTCAGAACCTCCCCTGATGGAACCTGATACTCCAACATACTTGGTAGCTCCGCGCCCGCTTTGATCTTCACGAAGACCCTAGCATACATTAGTCTAGTACGAAAGGTAGTGGCCTCATCTGCTTTGATCGGCTTTCCTACAAGGCTAGCAAGTCTCATGAGGAGCGGGATACTCCAATACTTTACTGGGAATTCAGGGAATCTGACCCAAATGGGAATAGCATTCAGTACCTTCCTCTCATTCCTCAACTCCGGCATCCACTCCTTTAGTATAATGAGTCTCCCATCAAAGGACCAAGGCCCTCCCTGTAGGATCCTGGACACATCCTCCGCTAAGCCAAATTTGACATAATAGAACTCATTCTCCCGAGAGAAGAATTCCATGCTATCTTTGGGTCTCCAAACACGCTCTGCATAACCCCGAATTTGGCCAAAGAATGGCTTGTTCCCTAATACATACAGTACCAGAGTGTTCTTCCAGAATTCAGAGACCACCGCTATTTCTTCAGCGGAAAAATACGCCCGTAGCCCTCCTCCAACCGACATCGGTGGGACAAACTCCATCGACATTGGGCTTTTCGTAGCTACTGGCGTATAGACCTCCTTCCATGATCGAGGCCTCTCCTCCTCAGTGTGCATCCTGGTCGGGGGGTTCACAGGACCCTGGCCTGTCTTGGCGGTAGCAGTAGCAATACCCTTAGCCTTCTCGGCCGCCGTCGCCTTAGGCCTCCAACCCGTAATAGACCGTACCATTCCTCCCCCACGATGCCGGGTATCCATGGTGCCAACCAAAGAGGGTCGATTCCCATGGTTCCCTGGCCCCGCCCTTCCCGAAGCTTGGGACTGTGCCCCTCGCAGTCCTCCCATCCGTCTTTGTGTCATAGTTTGCCAGCCAGCCTCCCCAGAGTTATTCCCCCGGATCCGAACTCGAATATGGATGCCTCTCCTCCGAGAGTGCCGTCCGACCCTCCCGCCCTTGGGGGTCCCCTGCCTCCGTCCGCCCTCCGACCCCCCCGCCTGGGGGGGTCCTGCCACCGCCTCCGCCCAACCCCCCCACGCCTGGAGGGGCCACGCCGCCACCGCCCGATACCCCCGTGTGGGGGGGTCCCGCCGTCGCCGCTGGGCCTAGCCCCGCTGCTGCCGCCTCCACCCAACCCCCACCCGCCTGGAGGGGCCACGCCGCCACCGCCCGACCCCCCCGCGTGGGGGGGTCCCGCTGCTGCCGCCTCCACCAAACCCCTCCCGCCTGGAGGGGCCACGCCGCCACCGCCCCCCCGCGTAGGGGGGTCCCACCGCCGCCGCTGGGCCCAGCCCCACCACTGTCGTATCCATCCGACCCCCCCGCCTGGGGGGGTCACGCTGGCTTCTCCCGACCCCGTTCGCGTGGGGGGGTCCCGTGCTGGCCACCGCCCGGAACGTGAGGACGTCCGCCCCCCGATCCTCCCAGCCGATGAGCCCCCTTCCCTGCGAGCGGATCAGGGGGTCGAGGGGGGAGGTTCGGTCGACACTTCGCAAACCCTAGCAGAGGGGGCGATCGCTCCAGACATTATATATATATATATATATATATATATTTTTTGAAAGCCCCCACATTTTATTAATCTAGGCTCAAAATGCCGAAGCCTGACCACGTATACAAGGCACAAAAAGACAAAGCCTATACAAGTAAACTATCAAAAGGGACGAAGAGGGGGAAGGACATTTCGACCACCAAGAGCTAGGGGTGGATCGAGGACCAAAATGCTCTCGGACTGTGGGAGCATAGGGTGCTCCGTTTGCGGCATTGGCGGAAGATTTCTCGGATGAGCTGGTCGGCTGAGTATTGGTGACCTTCGTATCTCACCTTGTTGCGATTCTTCCAAATCGCCCATGTTGCGGCCGCTGCGACGATCTGTTGGCCATGGGAAGCCGAACCCCATGAGGCCGCCAGATCGTGGAAGCGTCCACCACCCGGAGTGATATTGTAGAGCTGGTTAAGGGTCCTCCAGATACTGGCTGACAGGTTCCCATGACAGAATATGTGGTCTATGGTCTCCATCTGACGGTCGACGCAGCACGTGTAGGCAGAAGCTAAGCTAATCCCAATGTTGTTGAGGATCTCGTCAGTGGGCAGCTTCTTTTTAATGACTCTCCACATGAGGAAGGACCACTTCATAGGGATACATGTATGCTAATATCGGACTAAGGTATGATGCGGCTGCCCGATCCCTTGGACAAAAATTCTTGCCGACCTCACCGAGAATTTATCGGAAGCCTCGAGCGTCCACCTCAGTGCATCGGCATTGCTACCGAGCCTCAAGCCGTACCGACGGATGCTGTCAACAGTTTTATTACCGGACCATACGCGAATCTTATTCCAGTTCCAGTTATTAGTGCTGGAGCTCCACAGGTCTTTGATCCTACTGTCTCTGGGGGTCATCCTGAGACTCGGGATCAATCTATCTCCGATCCATCTCTCCCGAAAGGGGTCCGAGTTGTCGTCCCCCAGATGGAGTCTCATCGCGGGCTCGACAAGGTCGCGTCCGATAAGGATACGACGTCAAGCTGCAGAGGATCTGCTGTTGGCAGATGCCGTTGAAGGGTGGATGTGCTTGAAGTACCTGGCCTTCATAAACCTGGTCCATAAGTTCTTGCTCGTGCGGAGATTCCACCAAGATTTCATCGAGAAAGCGTTTACGATGTGAGTGAGTTTGGTAAATCCGAGACCTCCTTCCTCGGTCGGTTGGGACATAGAGTCCCAACTCGCCCAGTGGTGTTTGTCATGACCGTTGCTGTGCCCCTAAAAGAAATTACAAAAGATCTGCTCGATCGAAGAAAGAACCTTCTTGGACGGGTGGCACGCAGCCAGGGTATGGATTGGGATGGAGGTGAGCACGTGTTTGATGAGGATCATCTTGCCGCCTGGGTATAATGTGGCGTTATGCCACCCCTCAAGTTTGTTCCTGATTCTTGTGATCAAGTTCTCGAATATGCTAACGTTGGATCTCCCGTACCTAAGGGGACAACCGAAATAGTTGAACGGAGGATAATCAATAGAGAATGATGTTAAGTTGGATAGACTGATGGCCTACTCTCTTTTGATATTGTAGTAGACATAGATAACGCTCTTGGATGGGTTAATCTTCTGGCCGGAACATCTAGAGTACCTCTGCAGAGTGTTGTGGATCACATCCATCGCTCCAATGTCTCCGGCCGAGAAGATGAGTAAATCGTCGGCGAAAGCCAGGTGGGTGATGATAGGGCATCCACTGGATGTGTGGCAGTACTAGAAGTTTGAAGTGTTTACCATGTTGTTAAGGTTCCTACTCAGGGCATCTGCTGTTATGATAAAGATAGTGGAAGATAGTGGGTCACCCTATCTAACTTTAAGGCTGGATTTGAAAAATTCTTCTGTTTGGCTGTTAATAACTGTAGAGAACTACGAATTGCTGATGGATCTCCATACGGTATTGGTCCAAGTTTTCGAGAATTCGAATGACCTGAAGACCCATATCATAAATTGCCAATCCAGTCTGTCATAAGCTTTCTCCATGTCGATTTTGACAACGATGTTGCCCCCTCTAGCTGGAAACTTCATGCAGGTGATTAACTCGTGGGTCAGCATAATGTTGTCCTGATGTTCCTCCCCCGAACGAAGTTGCTTTGCTCCTCGGAGATGATTTTGGGGAGAATGCCAGCCATCCTGGTGGCGATGATCTTGTTGGTGAAGGTGCAGAGACTGATGGGTCGAAAGTCGCAAAAGGAGTCCGGGTTATCTTTTTTCGGGATCAGGATCAGCTTGGCACTAGAGATGGCTTTGGGATAAGTGGCTCCTTCGAAGAATGTAATAGCCGCTTCGGTGATGTCCTGCTTGATGATGTCCCAACAGTTGCGAAAGAATATCCCTGAAAACCCGTCTGGTCCGGGCGCGCTGTGTTAGTGCATCGCCCACACAGCGTCTTTTATGTCCTGTTCAGTCAGGGGACGCTCCAACTGGGCGTTGTCGGTGTCATTGATGAGAAGGGAAATTTGGCCCAGGAAGGATCTATCTTTGTGAACCGTTTCTTTGGAGAATAATTTGGAGTAGAAATCTGCAGCGGCCGCTTGGATGGCTTTATGGTCTTTAAGGATGTTCCTATTATCGTCCGCTGTGTGGTGAACCGCGAGCTTCTATCTTCGTCCATTGACGCAAGCATGGAAGTTGAGTTTTTATCCCCCTCGCTGTTCCATTTCAACCTCGCTTTCTGCTTCCAAAATTCTGTCTCCACTTTGAGTTTGAATTTGAGCATGGCCTTGGTGAGGTTCAGGGCTTTCCAGGCCGCCGGAGATCGATCCGTAGCGAATGTAGCTTCGGTACGAGTTACATCGTCCTCAGCAACCTGAACGGCTTGAAAAATGTCCCCGTTGGCCAGTTTACTCCAACTGGATAGGGCTTTTCTTGTTGCTTTAAGCTTGTTGCTGACCCGAATGAGGGGGTTGGGGGATTCCTCACGATTCCAAGCTTCCGTAACGATGTCCAAAAATTGGGGGTGTTCGGTCCAGAAGTCGAGGAATTGGAAAATCTTTTTGAATGGATTAGTATTGCTTTTGATTTCGACTAGCAGCGGGGCGTGGTCGGATTCAGAGGAGTTGAGGTGGGATATGTGGGTGTTAATCCCCATGCCGTGCCAGCTAGCGTTCGTGAGGGCCCTGTCCAGACGGGAGTATTAGCGACGGTCCCCTTCCTGCATGTTGTACCAGGTGAAAGCATTTCTGGTGAACTGAAGTGAGGCGAGGTGGGCATTGAAGATGAAATTATTGAAGTCTTGCATGGCCGAAATGGGAGGGGGTCTACCTTCGATTTTTTTTCTCTGCAGGTGATCACATTAAAGTCTCCAATGCAAAGCCAAGGATGGTTGATGTGGTGGAGGTGGATGTGTCACGACCCGCACCCATTGTGAGGGTACGAGAGCGTAACAACGCCCAGTCTACGCCGCAGTGTCGGCAGTAGAATGCTATTCTAGGTTATGAACTATAACTAACATAATATGAATACTCTTCATAAGGAGGCCAACACAGAGGTACAACTCAATCACAATCTAAAGATAGAATATGGCACGATAAAATAGATAAGAGAATCCTCAACTGAGGTACAACAGAAAGAAATAACAAAGTCTCAACATCTCTAAAATATACAACTCTGAAAATAAAGACAGCAGCTAAACATAAAAAGAAGAACAATATAAGCTATCTACACTATGCAAGGTATCATCCTGAGCAGCTGCCTGAACCTCCCCAGGGGTCCAGGTCGCGAGTGTCAACTAGGCAAGCTCCAAGTAAGGGTGCAGGGTTCCTCATCATCCTCTATAAAATTTTCAATAGGTCCAGTCAGGACGGGAGCGAGCACAGTACATCTTAACAGTTCATAGCAGATTAGAAAATATAATCATACAGTAAAGTAAGATATAGATACTGAAGAAAATGCAGTATGTAAATAGAGAGAGAACTGTAATAGAAATATCTACTATAAGTAGAGAGCTACCAGTGACTAGTGATTTAGAGTACAAATTCGATATGTGAACGGCTTGATTGTACATGGCTATACTAAAGAGGCGTACATGGCTATTCTACTTTGGAAATTATTCACATGGCTATTTATACCCCCAACTAATACACAAGGATCCAACCAGGTTATGTTATGATTCTATGTAACAGCCCCCGAAGGGTGGTAAGCCCCCAAAGGATGATATGCCCCCAAAGGGTGATATGCCTCCAAAGGGTGATAAGCCCCCGAAGGGTGATATGCTCCCAAAGGGTGATAAGCCCTAGAAGGGTGATACATACATAGTAGTCCCATAAATGGGGATTCTGAAAGACCCAATAAATGGGATAAGGATTCAGAGAAGACTCTGTGATCATATGAGTATATGTCACAAGTGATCAAAGAACCAAAGAAGCATATGATACGCCATATAAGTGAAAGGCACAGAACATAGAGTACCCGATGCTCCCTGAAGGGATAACATCTCAAGAAGGGATCCATATAGTACTAATCCGTGTGACCAACGTGACAGTATCAAGTAAAGTAATTTAATGCAGGAAATAATTCTAAGCAGGATATGAAATAATCAGAGAATGTACTCGCCTCGTATCTGAATGTCTGAAGTAAATGTACTGTCCGAGATGAGATACCTGACTCCTAGTTAGAGCAACACAAGTCAAGCTGTATATAGGGGATGATAAATGTAATCTACTATGCATCTGCATGCTGTCTAGGTCAAACTAGACCAAAGTCAACTCTCAATCAACTCTAGTCAACTAGACTAGTCAAACTAGGTCAAGCCTAAGCCAAACAGGTCTAACAAGTCTCACTAGGCCTAACCAAGCCTAGTCTAGCAATCACACACCAATCACAAGGCTATACAAGCCAAACACATCAGGAGTACATTCACATTGAGCTATAATCAACATTGTATAAGGAGAGAGAAAGGATTGCATGTATTGCTATGTGCGTGTATGAACATGGAGGTGCACAACAAAGGGGAAAAATCAAACACTTAGTTATAGATTACACTAGAACATGTCACAAGTTAACAAGGTTACATCTATTTTTATCATGGAAATCATCAGAGGAGGGTTATATGGCATGGTGGTTTACATATGAAATCTGAATTTAATTAGCATTTCAATTTAAGGGTTATGGGTTGCATTATATACAGGCATTCAATTAGGCACTCTATATTAGGCTAACAATATTAGGCTATATACATTTCACTCACATTACATAGAAAATACTATATTGATTTCAACTTACCCTTTCACTTTACTCTATCATTTTACACATTCACATTAGTTTAGACATTTAGATATACACATATAGGCATGCATACATACTTTAGCTATATGTATTGTATGTACATAGAGAGGGGAGTGACATCTCATGGCAATGTGAGTGGGTGTATGTGTGTAAGGGAAATGAGTGTAGGCTAGTGTGTTTTCATGCACAAACTTGTGTGTGTATGGGGTTAACAGTGAACTAAAGTGCCTGTACATGACTGAAACATGGCCATTAACATTCAAAAAAAATCAGTAAACCAATGACCATTATCAAATATCATTAAACCTGAGAATGTATGAGACTGATTCATAAGTCTCAATCATTCACAGAACATGACATTCATCTACTGAATCACAAACCAAGGGACTGAACATCTAATCTCAGTTTTAGTCTATAGGTTAAATCCCTATAATGGAATTAAATAAACATCAAACTAAATCTATAGTTCTCCAACCGAAACTTCAACACAACATGTATCCTAGGAGTATAACAACATACATATAATCTCAGAAAGAAATGAGAAATCAGATTCCTGTGTGTGTGTGTTGTCCAGGAGATGTGTGTGGACATGTGCTCATGTGTGGCCTGTGGGTGTGCTCCTGTGTTCAGGGAAAGTAGAACCTGTGTGACAGGGTTTGTGTGTGACAAAGTGTATGAGTGAATGAGTGATTAGTGTGACAGGTTATATATATATCAGGAAAACAATGAGTAGATACTCTGGATTAACAACTAATTAACATGGAAATGGAAACCCAGATTTTAGGTTCACACAGTGAATAATAACAGTTAACCTACATTCAAAAACCAAACTCGAATCAATATTTCATTCCTCATATCAAACCACCTATACTAACATGTAAACTCAGTCTAACATACATATATATAAATCTATTTATGACAATTTAGCATCAATATTCAGTAAAAAAAGGAATTGGAATCCCAGGATTTACAATAGTCTAAGTATCAGTCCATACAGTTCTCAGGTTTCAAGTAAACTTGGTTTTCAGGTTGCAAATGTGAATCTAACCCAATTCCTATTCTATTCTCAGGTTTCAGGATTTGCAAACAATGTGGAACCATGTGTGACTGGTTTCAGGAAAATGGCCTATGTGTGTAGGGACAGTGAGCTAGATAGGTGTGTGAGTGACAGGAAAAACAGTGTCCTAAGTGTCTCAGGCATTGCACAGGTTCATGGGTATTAAAACAGTGTCATGTGTCTCAGGAATTTGGTTTCAGGAATGTGTAGGCCTGTGAAGAACTAGGAGTAAATCTCAGATTTTAGTTTTAAGAAGAGGAATGGAAATCAATCTCAGGAAACCAATGATGACCAAGTCCTGTGTACATGCATCTCATGAAAATGAGAGCCAAAAGCAATTCAAAAGCCAAACTCGAGCCTAGCATACCATATCATGATATCAATTTCCCATAAATCAAATGACAGGAATTGTGTGGTGTTTAATGTGTTCATTCAATGCATTAATATTAGGAATTTAACTAAACTCAGGAAACATCTCATAGGTTCAACCCCAAATCAACAGTTAAAGCAATTTCTCCCATTCGAATTCCATTCACAACCTTTCACAAGGATTCCCTTACAATCTAACATATCAATGAAACATATCATGCATATTTATAAATCTGAAATCGAAAGCACAACAGGAACGATAGGAAATACTGAAATTGAACTCAGTTCATATCGAGTTTAACAAAACTCAGTTCAGTTTTCAAAAACAGTGTAATAGTGTCCAGAAATTTCAACAGGGTAATGTAGTGTACATGCATAAGAACCAGATTATGAAATCAAAATCATGTTTTGCGATCAAAATCCTAACTCGGGAATCAGGTTCATATTCATATAATAATTGACAGTTCTTATTCGATCAAAACAAAAAATGACTGATACACAAGAGCCCAAATTTGAAAACCTAATTAAACCAATGAATTTTACCAATCAGGCATGTAGGTATATTCTCCATATAATTACGTGTCTAGGGGTGTCATTCGTGTCCAGGAAACTGGACACGATCGTGTCTAAATGACCACACGAGCACGGATACAAACTGCACACAGACTGTATCATGCTGCGATGCAGTCGCCTCGTGGACACGACACGTGACACTTCATGCCACGTGGTCATGTCCAAGTGTACACCTAGCATAGGACTATGTGCACAAGTGCCTGCAACGTATCCAAATCGTGTCAGTGTCCGATATGGAAGCCGTATCAGTAGAGAAAAACTGTGTGCACAGTTCGTGTACAAATTCAGTGCGGGAGCAATTACTCCTCCGACACGACACAAAACGACACGAGATTCAAGGGGTGTGATGTCAGTCACTGCCCCTTGGTCTGTGTCAAGTGGCAGGCCGCCACGTGGCGTGTCGTGTCCACAGTGACACTCGGGTAGCAGGGTACTGCTACCGTGTCAGCGTACGTGTGTGTGTGTCCATTTTGGACACGAAGAACACCAAATCATTGACTCAGTCCTCCAAAAACATGTAAGAGACATCAAATCTCAACTTCCTATTTAAACACAAATCGAAAACTCGATCGAAATGCCCTTTGTGGCATTTCGTCGAACACCTACGTTGTTCACTGATACGTGTCCGATACGGACACGTACATGACACAAAATCGAGCAAACTCTATTCCTACAGCACAAGGACACCTAGGGCTTCCTATCCATGCAAAGAAATCGAGATTTGGGGGAGGGAATAGAAAGTTACCTATATGTTCAATTTGCATGAAAAAGCTTCAAAAAGGAGGTTTTCTTCTTGATGGCCAAGTGCTCCAAATTGGTCAAAACCTGAGATTTCTCTCCATGGACATGAAATAGAGCTAGATTAGGAACTAATAAAAAAGACTAGAGGGAAAAAGGAATTAAAATAAAGAAACTAGGGCTTGAGGAAGATTCCTATACCTTTCCTTCTTCAAAATGTTGAAAATCAATAAAGAGGCAAGAACCCTAAATGAAGATATTATTTATAGGGGGAAATAGCCCTAGGTGGCTGCCATGGGCTGATTAGGGTTAGGGTTGGTTCATGGTGTGGGCCTATGGGCTATTAAGCCTTAAGTCACAAGTCATGACTTGTGAAATCACAAGCCATTCCTTAAACAATTTAAATCCTATTTCCACCAAATTAATTCTATGGTTTAATTATCACTAACTTAAGTCAACCTAGGGTTCCATATCCTAATCACATAGTCATGACCTAGGTTAGCCACTAGGTTAGTCTCAAAAGTCAACATAAGTCAAAGTCAACTAAAACACCAAAATCAATTATACTAAAAATCATATAAATTCTAATGATTCTAAATAATACATAATAATTCCAAATAATTCCCAAAATTACAAAAATGACTAAAATACCCCTCAATTTAGAAATGATAAACAAAACACTAGCAAGACACCAATTCATAAGTCATGTTTTAAAATAGTTTTTAAAATGATTAAAATCAATAAAAATTATATAAAATTTTAAATACCATAATTAAATAAATTAAAATACAAAATTTCAAAATTACCCTCCTCTGGAAAAACTGGGTGTTACAGGATGTCAAGAAGATCATTCCATAGGTGTTTTCGTTCAGCAATATCACATCTACCGTGGATCACAGAGAGGATGGCTCGCTCGGGGAGCATGGGGTGTTCTAACCAGAAGGAAAGGGCCTGCCAGGAATCCTGTATGACCCTGATATTGACGTCCTTCGTGCTGAGGATCCAGATATCGTTTCTGCCTGCTATAGCCGTGGGGAGGCCCAGCTGCATCTGGATAGTTTTTAATCTTTTTGGGAGGATTTTGGATTCGAAAATAATGAGAATATCGATCTTGTGGATTTTCTGAAGGCTAGAAATTCTCCTTATTGTGGGTTTGTTCGCCAGACCACGGACATTCCATGATAGGATGTTAAGCATTAATAAAGTTGTAGGAGGGCTTTTTGTTTCGTTTGGCGACGGATCTGGTTTGGATGGTTGTGGTTTCGACAGTACCAATCCTGACGCTGTCCCCACGTGAGGTTGATGCTACTGGCTTTTTTGGGGTTGGCGGGTCATCCGTGGGGTCTACCAGTTCCCCAGCGGAGTCCCAGTTGGGCTCCTCGGAGGTGATGGCTAGGGAATTGCTGGTGCTCCCAATCTCTAGGAAAGTATGCTGGAGTGGGTAGCCAGCAGCTTGAACCTGTAGTCCTCTCCGAATTTGGTCGGGCCAGAGGATAGCAAGTTCTTCTTCAACATGGTTTTCGATGGTGCGATGTTGATCAGCATCGTCGGTGACGGTGATAGCCTCTACCACCTCCAAGTTAGGGGGGTTGGGCGCTATCTCGGTAAGGGCGAGATCGTGTAGGGGAGATGCTATCTCCGTTGGAGCTTCCGCCTCTCCCGAATCAAGAGCGTCAAATTGGTTGGAGAGAGTGAGAGGTTGGGAGTTGAAGGGGACCAAGGCTTTGCTGGGGGGCTCGCTTTTGTCTGACTTGCCGTCGTTGGAATCAAATCTAGTGTACAAGTTTAGAAATAGAAGAAGGGGTGGCGTGGGTGTCCTCCCCTCTACTTGCACGCTATTTTTCTGGGCTATTTTTTTTCTTGAGTTCTGGGTGAAGACGATGGCAGTGCTTTGGGAGGTGACCTCTCAAATGGCAATGGTTGCAGAACAAAGTATGGTTATCGTAAAGGATTTGTTGGGTGTGAGTCGAGTTGCCGAGCTCTATGGTAATAAAATTGGGAGGTTCGGAGTTGAGGTCGAGTTCGACGCAGATTTTGGCATAGTGAGCCTTAGTGATGTTGCTCGTCTCTGGAGCCGTCGCCACGTACATTTCGAACGAGTTGGCGATGCGCCTAAGAGCCGCTGGAACAAAGCAAATGAGGGGTAAATTGGGCAGGGTCACCCAGGCTGCGACCAGCGCTGAGTCTTCTCTGGTACTAAAGCCTGGAGGCCACTTGATGATTTTCATCTGGTGGGAGTCGACCCTGTAAGTACCTTTGGACCAGACCGTCCTGTGGTCGGGGTCGGAGGAGAGGTGGAGGAGAATATGTTTGGGATCGAGGGGGGCCACTCGGTAATCTGCCGAGAGTTTCCAACTGGCGATCATCTCCTGCACCCTGGAGAGTTTGGGGCAGCCAGTGGAAAATTTTAGGATAAATGTGTGGGGGAATGAGGATGACAGAGAGGTTAATTTCGAGTCGGAGAAGGGTACCAGAGGTACTGGGGAATCCTGAGAGTACACAATGTCCGGGAGGGGACGTCACGGAATAGGAGACCCTTAGAGGTAGCTAAGTCCGGGCGAAGCTTAGTGGCATAGGAACACTGGGCTGCTCTAGGCGGAGAAGGGTCCCTGAAGACTCTACCGGGTGGCGGGGGCGCCATCAAGGAGGGAGCCTGATCGGGATGGGGGATTAGGGATGCGGGGACGGCCGGGGTTATGCTGCCTAGGGGGGTAAGGAGGTGGGAGCTACAGAGGGGGCGGTGGGGGGGGAGGTAGGGGCTGTACCACTCACAGGGGGAGATGCCGCCTGCTGGTCGGCTGCAGCCGGAGGGGGATGGTTGGCATTCTGGACCACCTCAGAGGGTTCCCCAAGACCTGCGATGCCCGATACGTGCTGGACCTCCGGGGACACGGGGATGATGGCCACGGGAGGAGTAGACACTGAGGGCGGTAGCACCGCAGATACGAGAGACGCGCCGGACGACGGAGGGGTGGGTGGGTGGGGTGGGGGTAACGGCGAGAGCAGCTGAAAAATGGAGGCAAGGGCCTGGAAGGAGAGAGGAGGGAAGAAGAGGGAGGGGGCCGCGTAGGGTCGAGGTGCGCACTGGGAGGTGCATAGAGCTGGAAAGGATGAGGGGACCCGCCCGCGTACGAAGCAGCAGGGGAGGGAAAATATGCGTAATAGGCAGGGGGGTCACGTGGGGAGCGAAGAATCTGGGATGTGCTCCGGCACAGTATGCAACAGATGAAGGGAAGTGGGGCCCACCATTAGAAGGGGGTAAAATGTCAAAATTACGCGGGGATGAAGATGCGTAGAGGGGTAGGACCGCCTCGGATGAAGAGCTGCTAGCAGCGAGCCCGAGGGGCTTGGAGATGGGACACCCGTAGCCTGCCCTGCAGGGGGGCGCCCATCCTGATATGACAACTGTCCCGATTGAATTTTAAAAAAAAGGGGGGTGGGAGGACGTCTGTCGCGAGAAGGCCACCGGGGAGCTCCCGTCCCAAGAGAGAGAAGCCTAGGGACCGTCGGAAGCTACGAACTGGGGGCGGGCCGTGGGCACGAACCAGCTCGAGAGAAAGGGGTAACGGAGTGCCAGGGGAAGCCGGGCAGGGGAGCAGAGCTACCTGATGGGGGCGGGATGAGGCTGAAAGGAGGAAAAGACGAAGAAAGGGAGGGGGAAGAAGCCCTACCATGGCCAAGCAGTCGGCTGGCCAGGGATGGGGGGCTGAGGGGTCATCGGCCGGATGGGAGAGGACCCTCGAAGGTCCGGACGGGGGGGGGCGGAGGCCAGACGGCGCGGACGGGGAGTCCCTAAGGGGTCCCCAAGAAGGAGCAGCGGAGGAGCCTCATCCGAACTCTTAAAAAAGTATATATATATATATATATATATATATATATATATTTTTTTTTTTTTTTTTTTTTTTTTTTTTTTTTTTTTTTTTATATATATATATATATATATATATATATATATATATATACTAAATATTTTGTTATTATTAATTTATGCCAAAAATTAATTTTTAAAATAACCTTACTTATGTTTATGAGTGAAATTAGTATTATTTGCTTATTCTTAAAAATATGTTTGTATTTAGACCAATCTAATAAATATTGATATTTAGATTTAGACAACAACCGAGCATGGTTTGGTCTTATTTTAGAAGATATAAATTTTTGCATTTTTATTATAAATTTTAATCTATATAAATTGTTATCCTCATCATCAGATTATTGGTTCTAGGATTTGGTAAATTATGAAGGAATATTTGTAGGCAGTTACATGTGATATTTCTTTTCAGAAATATATATATATATATATATATATATATATATATATATATATATATATATATATATATATATATATATATATATATATATATATATATATATATATATATATATATAGTTTTGGCTTAGCATTTATTAAGTAAAACCAAATCCCTTTTGATTACTTTTTAGCCAGCCCATGTCTGGGCCCAAGCTCGACTTAGCAAGCCAACAACCCAACCCATTCATTCTTTGAACTGAAGGTTACTTTCTGTTTGAAAATCAGGAAGAGGATGTTACGCTCCAGAACCAGAATACTGGAGAACGGGGGACAGACACAGCCAGCTACGTACATTGAAGTGAAATCCACCTCGCAATACGATCACGGCTGTCTAGATGCATGAGGGTTTATCTATAAGCCATCAGTCTCTTATTGTTAGGAACAAACCTAGCGTCTCAATCTCAAGCAAGCAAGTAAATGTTACAAGATGTTAGATCATCAGACATACAAAATAAGACGCCCCAAACATTACATATTCAGATGATCATGAAGCTAGTTATACAAAATGTGAAGACTAGTAAGAGTTAAGTCATACATGATCAACCCTAGAATTTGTCAATCATGTTACAACCCTTAGGCAAACAGAATTTAAGTTTCAATACGAGCTAACACTTGCTCGACGGCTAAACGCCTCAAAAGAATAATTTACAATAGAGTGGGAGGGCAAAATAAGAAAATCCACTCGTTGCCAGGATAACGTCTGGTGTTCACCATCTGGCTGGAAGGCGGGTAGATCCTCGTGTGCTACTCCAAAATCTGGCCATACAAAACCAGCTGGGTCGACCCCAGAAGAGCAAGTACCACAAGGGAGGCTTCATTAAGGAACTAAAACTAGCAGATAATTAAATAGAAGAATAAATAAATGAACCTGATTAAGTAATATGAAGACATGATTAGAATAAAATGATAGCTTGCATTACGAAAACAATAGACGAAATATAATTCCCATGCTAATCTCGAGACAAACATTCATGCACGGCCAATCAAGTCCTACGGCTTGCTATCATTAACTAACTAGGGTTATCACAGGCCTTGTTACTAGCAAGATGCAGTTGAGATGTTCCCGTAGTAACAAGCCCGGCAGCTGTCCAAGTTATCCAGGCGAGGTGATTTACAAGAGTTATAAGAGTTATTAAGATTACTGGTGTACTTTCAGTACTTATGATTCAAGAAGTGCAACACATGATAGTATGCTGGAATTGTGCCCTACTTGTCGGCAAGCTACAAGTCCATAGGTGTGGCCGGGATAACGGGATCGCCTGTAACTGGGAAATCTCTCTATATGAACTACTTGATCAATCTAGTCATTAACCTAGTCAGATTTATTATGAATTCCTGACCGTGGTAACTAGGAATCCATGTCCTAGACATGATGCAAGACGAGACATGTAGCTTGTACATGCATAATCAACTACGGAGTTAAGACAAGAGTTACACTAGAAAGACAGGAGTAGCCGTCGCAACAACAATCAAGATTATACATGTCATGTCAGGTTTACTTGTCATGTTAAGAGTACTTGTCTGGAGTGTGCCTCGACGGGCCACTATCAAGATTTATCAAGACGGGTTCATATTATCATGTTCAAGTCAAGTTCGAGTCCAGTAAAATCTTATCAAGCTCAAGCTCTATCATGCTCGACATTTATTAAGTCAGGTAATCACAAGGCAAGTCAAGTACATGGTACAAGCCAGGATCACAACAATACACTAAGAAATATGAGAATAAGCATGAATATAAGCAACAAAAATTATCATGGCAAGAAATGGCACAAGGGTCAAAAGGGGCACCGGGGACAGCATGCGTCGGGGACAGCATGCACCGAGGACAGCATGCACCGAGAAGAGGATGTCATGCTCCAGAACCAGAATACTAGAGAGCAGAGGACAGACACATCCAGCTACGTACGTTGAAGTGAAATCCACCTCGTAATACGGTCACGACTGTGTAGATGCATGAGGGTTTATCTACAAGCCATTAGTCTCTTATGGTCAAGAACAAACCTAGCGTCTCAATCTCAAGCAAGCAAGTAAATGTTACAAGATGTTAGATCATCAAACATACAAAGTAAGATGCCCCAAATATCTTGATTTACAAGACCTTTATGGCCAATATTTAAACTATGTCACACCCTAGAATCAGAATACTGGAGAGCAGGGGACACACACAACCAACTACATACATTGAAGTGAAACCTACCTCGCAATACGGTCACGGCTGTCTAGATACATGAGGGTTTATCTATAAGCCATCAGTCTCTTATGGTCAAGAACAAACATAGCGTCTCAATCTCAAGCAAGCAAGTAAATGTTACAAGATGTTAGATCATTAGACATACAAAGTAAGGCGCCCCAAACATTACATATTCAGATGATCATGAAGCTAGTTATACAAAATATGAAGACTAGCAAGAGTTAAGTCATACATGATCAACCCTAGGATTTGTCAATCATGTTATAACCCTTAGGCAAACAGAATTTAAGTTTCAATACGAGCTAACACTTGCTCGACGGCTAAACGCCTCAAAAGAATAATTTACAATAGAGTGGGAGGGCAAAATAAGAAAACCCACTCGTTGCCAGGATTACGTCTGGTGTTCACCATCTGGCTGGAAGGCGGGTAGATCTTCGGGTGTTACTCTAAAATCTGGCCATACAAAACCAGCTGGGTCAGACCCCAGAAGAGCAAGTACCACAAGGGAGTCTTCATTAAGGAACTAAAACCAGCAGATAATTAAATAGAAGAATACATAAATGAACCTGATTAAGTAACATGAAGACATGATTAGAATAAAATGATAGCTTGCATTACGAAAACAAGAGGCAGAATATAATTCCCATGCTAATCACGAGGCCAACATTCATGCACAGCCAATCAAGTCCTACGGCTTGATATCATTAACTAACTAGGGTTATCATAGGCCTATTTACTAGCAAGATGTAGTTGAGATGTTCCTATATTCATAAGCCCTGCAGCTATCCAAGCTATCCATGCGAGGTGATTTATAAGAGTTATTAAGATTACTGGTGTACTTTCAGTACTTATGATTCAAGAAGTGTAACACATGATAGTGTGCTGTAAATGTGCCATACTCATCGGTAATCTATAAGTCCACATGTGTGGCCAGGATAACGGGATCGCCTGTAACTGGGAAATCTCTCTATATGAATTACTTGATCAATCTAGTCATTAACCTAGTCAGATTCATTATGAATTCCTGACCGTGGTAACTAGGAATCCATATCCTAGACATGATATAAGACGAGACATATAGCTTGTACAGGCACAATCAACTATGGAGTCAAGACAAGAGTTACACTAGAAAGACAGGAGTAGTCGTCGCAACAACAATCAAGATTATACATGTCTTGTCAGGTTTACTTGTCATGTCAAGAGTACTTGTCTGGAGTGCGCCTCGATGGGTCGCTATCAAGAGTTATCAAGACGGGTTCATATTATCATGTTCAAGTCAAGTTCGAGTCCAGTAAAACCTTATCAAGCTCAAGCTCTATCATGCTCGACATGTTATTAAGTCGGGTCATCACAAGGCATGTCAAGTACATGTACAAGCCAGGAAAACAATATTACACTAAGAACTATAAGAATAAGCATGTATATAAGCAACAAGAATTATCATGGCAAGAAATGGCGTAAGGGTCAAAAGGGGCAATGGGGACAGCATGTGCCGGGAACAGCATGCGCCAGGGTCAGCATATGCCGAGGATAGCATGTGCCGGGGCCAGCATGAGCCGGGACCAGCATGCGCCGGGGCCAGCATGCGCCTGGGCCAAAAGACGCCAAGGCCAGGATGCGCTTGGACCAAAAGGCGACAGGGCCAGCATGCGCCAGCACCAGCATGCACTGCATACACCAGCGCCAGCATGTACAAGTGCCGGCGCCAGCATGCGCCAGCACCAGCATGCGCTAATATTTGCCAATGCCAGCATGTGCCAACATACGCCAGCATACGTCAACATGCGCCAATGCCAGCATGCACCAGCGTGCGCCAGTGCCAGCATGCGCCAGCATACATTGCTCTTCTTCTCCAACCAGCCTCTAAATGTTCATAGGAACCCATGAACTCCAAATGGCATAAATCCCGTAAATCAAGTCGGAATCTAACTTTTTAAAGGTCAAAATTGGATAGAATGAAAAAAGATCAAAAGTTAGATCTACAAAAATGTATCCAATAAAACCAAAAATGCCAAGTTCTAAAGAGACTTAGAATCAAGTAAGGAAGAGAATGGAACAAAGAAACCTGAGATCCATCATGAAGCAAGTGGCACTTGCCTAGGGTTTCTTGGGTGTAGGTGGAGAGGAGTAATAGAGAAGAAGAAAATAAATAAAAGTAATAAAGAGAGAGAGAGTAGAGTTGATTTGTATATCAACCCTTCTTATCTTAAACCAAAATGAGCCAAACCAAGCCAAGCCAAGTTGAACCAAACCAAATAAACCAAGACAAGTTTAAACCAAGATCAAGCTAAGCAAGACAAGTCTAACTACGGTCCACCTGACAATTGCTAGAAATCCGTACACGTATACAAAAAATTCTTATAACAGGAAACGAGAGTGATAACTCTATCCACCTTAGAAGAATTTTATTTTCGGAATTTAATCAAGAGGCTAGAGGTGTCAGGATAAGTTATACTAACACTGGCAATCTACGACTAGCAGTCAATCAAATAATCATTCATGCAAGCAAGGAAGTAAAAGTATAAGGCATAAGGAAGACATTATACCTTATGAGTCAAACAGGTGTGGATATTGTGATTGGATATCATCCTCACATTCCCAAGTTGAATCACCCAAGGAGTGATGGCCCCAAGCAACACGGACTAAACTATAGTCTTGTTCTTGAGTACCTTCTCTTTTCAGTCCAATATGGATACGGGCCTTTCCTCATACGAAAGGTTGGTACCAACAATCAATTCTGAATGATCAAGGATATGGCTCAGATTCAGGATGTACCATCGTAATTGGGATACATGGAATACGTCATGTACCTCACATAACGATGATGGAAGAGCGAGACAATAGGACACATCACCTACTCGTTCGAGAATATCAAATGGCCCTATAGACCTATGACTAAGCTTTTCCTGTACGTCGAATCGAATGATGCCACGGGTAGGTAAGATCCTAAGAAATACATGGTCGTCAATGGAAAACTCAAGAGGACGCCGATGAGAATCGGCCCAATGGTGCTGACGATCTTGTACAACTCGAAGATGATCTCTGACCACCTCGATAGTCTGCATAACCATCTTCGAACCAAGCATCTGCCTCTCGCCTACATTATCCCAGGCTAAAGGTGATCTGCACTTACTGCCATACAGTACCTCAAACAGTGCCATCTGGATACTGGCCTAAAAACTGTTATTATAGGAGAACTCTACCAAGTGTAGGTGATCTTCCTACGAACCACCGAATTTAAGTGTACAGGATCGTAACATATCTTTAAAAGTTTGAATTGCATGCTCTGACTGACCATCTATCTGCGGATGATAAGCTTAACTGAGCTTGAGACAAGTTCCCAAACTCTTTTGAAGACTACGCCAAAAGTGCGATATAAATCTTGAATCTCTGTCTGATACGATACTGATTGGCACTCCATATAATCTGACTATCTGCCTGAGGTACATCTCTGCTAGCTGATCCATCGACTGTCTAATCCTGAAAGAGAAAAAATGAGCTACCTTGGTGAGTCGATCAACTATAAACCATATAACAAATCTCCCAGTTGGGGATTTAGGTAACCTAGTTACAAAATCTATGGTAATATGCTTCTATTTCTCTTCTAGGATCGGTAAAGGTTGAAGAAGTCCAGCTGGTCTCTGATGTTCAACTTTAACTTCTTGGCAAACTAAACAACGAGAGACAAACCGAGCTATCTCCCTCTTCATGCCATTCTACCAGAAATGTTGACGGATATCACGATACATCTTCGTACCACCAGAATGAATAGAATACTGTAAACTGTGAGCTTCTGCTATGATCTCCTGCTTGATGTCACCACTGGGTATATAAAGACGCCTTTCATGTTGGAGCATACCATCTTTGTGAATACATAACTCTGCTCTTCGTCCTGCTTCACATTCTGCCCTAAGCCACTGAATCTTAGAATCCGTTGATTGAGCTATCTTGATTCTTTTAACTATGCTGGATTAAACTTGTATACTGGCCATCAATGCCACATTAATAGGGAGAACTATCTCTATACCCATCTTCTGAAGATTCCTAATAACTCTGGCTGTACAGTTGGAAAATAAGCTCCGGCTCTTCTACTCAACACATCTGCAACTACGTTGGCCTTCCCAGGATGATACTGCAGGTTGATATCATAATTCACTAGCAACTCTAGCCATCTTCTCTGACGCATGTTAAGATCCTTCTGGGTAAACACATACTTAAGACTCTTGTGGTCGGTAAAAATCTCTAGCCGATCTCCATACATGTAATGCCTCCAAAGCTTAAGTGCAAAAACCACCGCTGCTAACTCCAAGTCATGGGTTGGATAACTTCTCTCATGATCACGGAGCTGACGTGATGCATAAGCTACTACCTTGCCATGCTGCATCAAGACACATCCTAATCCTCTTCCTGAAGCATTACAATAAACTAAAAATCCTTCAGTCCCATCTGAAAGTGTAAGAATAGATGACATCATCAATTCCTCGCTTTAACATCTCGAATGAACTCTGACACTCTACTGTCCAAGCAAACTGCACATCCTTGCGGGTCAACTGCGTCAATGGTGCTGAAATTTGAGCAAAATCTGATATAAATCGTCGGTAATAGCCGGCCAATCCTAAGAAATTGTAAACTTTTGCGATGGTACCGGGTACTGGCCATTTCTCTATAGCCACTATCTTCTGGGGATCCACTTTGACTCTACCTCTGGTGATGATGTTACCTAAGTACAAAATACGATCAAGCCAAAATTCGTACTTACTGAACTTCGCGTACAACTGGTGCTATCTGAGAATCTGAAGGACTATTCGGAGATGCTGCTCATGCTCTGCTTCATTCTTGCTATAAACTAAGATGTCATCTATAAATACTGTCATGAATTGATCCAAATAAGACATAAATGTACGATTCATGAGATCCATGAATACTGCAGGCACATTGGTCGCCCCGAATGGCATAACGAGAAACTTCCATTGCCCATATCTAGATCTGAATGCCGTCTTTGGGATGTCTTGCTCTCTGACTCTGATCTGATGGTACCCCGACCGTAAGTCAATCTTCGAGAATACTGATTCTCCACTGAGTTGATCGAATAAGTCATCTATCCTTGGTAGGGGATATCTGTTCTTGATTGTTACGAAATTTATGGTACGATAATCAACACATAATCTTGACGTACCATCCTTTTTTCACAAGAAGCATCGGGACTCCCCAAGGTGATCCACTAGCACGAATGAATCCCTTGGTTCTGAGTTCTTCAATCATCTTGTACGGGATCTCCAACTCTGATGGTGCCATTCTGTAGACTCTTTCTGATACTAGTGCCGTCCCTGGAATCAAATCAATGGCGAACTCTATCTCTCTCTCCGACGGCATACCTAGAAGCTCTTGGGGAAATACGTCAGGAAATTCTTCGACTACCCTGGGAAACTGAACTACTGCTGCTACCACCATTTGCAAGACTGGTGGAGAAGGTTCTACTTCGCCTCTGGAAAATGAAAACTCTTCTTCGTCGGGAATACCAAAAATAATCCTGCCAACATGGCAGTTTATTCTTGTGTATTGATCCTTCAACCAATCCATTCCTAGGACCACATCATAGACAGTCATCAAAAATTCTATCAATCTAGCGGAAAACTCTCTACCGCTAACTACGATTCGACATGAAAAAATACTCTATCTACTCCTACAAGACCATTACCAGTAAGTATATTGAGCTTTACTGATAATGACTCGGGCTCCAGTCCTATCCGTATCACGAATTGTACAAACATAAATGAATGTGATGCACCCGAATCAAATAATATTGATGCTGGAAAAGAGTCAACGAGAATGGTACCTGCCACCACCTCACCTGATGCCAATTCTTCTATCGCGATCAGGGTCATAGCTTCACCCTGTCCCCTTGGTGCTGGTCCCCTCTGTTGGTAACCTCTCTGCCAGTTTTAAACTTGAGCTTGGGCCTGAGCATATTGTTGCAGCCTCTGCTGCTGGAAGGCTTGAGCCTGAGTCGGTAATGGCCTCGGAAGCTGGTGGTGCTGCTGCTGCACTGGTGCTGGATCCCAAACCGATGGACTAGTTAGGGTTGAAAAAGATGAACTTGATAGAACTGGGGATTCCCAGGACCCTTACTTTGGTGTGCGTATTGATCGATAGAAAGTTAAACAGATATAATACGTGTTCTAACCCTTCATATGCGAAAACTAGGGTTCACTAATTATACCTGCGACGGAAAGAAGACAAGTAATTCCTGGCAAACTTGAGCTGATGACCCCAAGATCTTCTGCACGTATTCCTTCCTCGAGTTGGACGTCGTATGGAAGACGATTTTCCAACCTTTTCTTCTCCTTGACAGCCCTCTCTTTCTCTCCTTACGTGAATCACAAATTTAGAAAAAGCTTCAGATTTTTTATCTGTAATATGGCGGCTAGAGAATAGAGGATATATATAGGCTACGACAGGGACCATGAGGAAAAATTAGGGTTAGACCTCCTAACGGATCTGGATATCTCGTGTTCAGCCCGAACACACAATCTAGGCCCATTAACAATAGCTCGGTCCACTAATGAGCTATTGTTGCACTACTTCCCTAATCCCAAATTACGTTTGTGGGCTCCTTTTATTATATGCTCGTTTGGCTCCCTATGTTAAGATATCGTATGTCCGTCGATCAAATTAAGTTACTGACAACTATATTAATTTAACATCTTTTATCCTTAAGTTGTACCGCTCAACTTTATTTGTCATGTCGGATATAATCTACCTGTAGGGTTTACATGACAATCCTTATGAGCACCTTAAGGGGACATCATCAACCCGATGTATCGGGACATGGATTCTATTTATAATCAACAGCCCATCATACATATAATATTATTACCCAATTCATAGAGGTTGTTAATCCATAATGAATTTTACTCTTTCATGAGTCAAAGTAATACACACTGCATAAACATGTCTGTTATTATATCCGGATTAAGAGCACAAGCATCCATAATAACAGAGGTATTTGTTCTCTTATGTAGCAGTACAAAGAAAACAACCTCAAGTGCTCCTGTTCAATACACACAAAGTGTACTAGTGTAAACCTATAGTCAAGATAGACTAATACCAGATTATACTATAACCTTTCCAATAGATTGTCCAAGTCCATCTAGGTTGTGAACTATTTATATACTCCATAGGGAACTGATAATATGATCTTCTGTGTGACACCACACACCATATTATCTATAATATAGAATATCAGACATTTACATTAACACTTGCAACAAATACAATATGTAAACATTTTCCCATATGATTCTCATTCAAAATTTAAGGAAATAAGGTTACTACAAAAGTGATGCTTTTAGTATATAACCCTAACAATCTCCCACTTATACTCAAAGCATTTCTTTTTAGTATATTGTTACAAATCTTCCACTTATACTTAAAGCCATGCTGCTACACATCTGACTCCCATTCCCTCAACATGACTATCAAAAGCCTTAGCTGGTAAGCTCTTTGTAAAGGGATCATCTCGGTTGTCGGCTGATGCTATCTTGATTACAACAACTTTTCCTTTCTTTATGAAATCTCGTATCAGGTGGTAGTTGCGCTCAATGTGTTTACCTGTCTTATAGGCTCGTGGTTCCTTCAAGTTTGTAACTGCACCACTATTATCACAATAAAGTATAATAGACTTAGGCAAATTAGGTACCACATCCAAGTCCAACAGAAAGTTTCTGAGCCAAACCGCTTCTTTGGCTGCCTCAGAGGCTGCCACATACTCGGCTTCCATGGTGGAATCAGCAATACATTTTTGCTTGATACTCCTCCACACAATGGCTCTACCTCCCAAAGTAAACATATAACCTGAGGTAGATTTCCTGGAATCCCTATCTGACTGAAAATCTAAGTCTGTATACCCCAAGGGAACTAAACTATCTACCTGGTAAACTAGCATATACTCTTTAGGCCTTTTCAGGTACTTCAAAATATGCTTTACGGCAGTCCATTGCTCTTGTCCTGGGTTAGACTGATGTCTACTGACCATGCCTACGATAAAGCAGATGTCTGGTCTCGTACATAGCATTGCATACATTAAGCTTCCTACTGCTGAAGTAAAAGAAATTGCCTTCATGTTCTCTATCTCTTTAGGTGTCCTCGGACACTGCTCCTTTGATAGAGCAATTCCATGTCTAAAAGGTAAGAAACCTTTCTTAGAATTTTACATACTAAAACGAGTTAGTACAGTATCGATATAGAAAGCTTGGGATAAGCCCAACATCCTTTTCTTGCGATCTTGTAGAACTTTGATCCCAAAGATGTGACCTATTTCTTCCAAGTCCTTCATATCAAATTGTTTGGATAACCATACCCTTACATCAGATAACACCTTCACATTGTTTCCAGTGAGCAAGATGTCATCCACATAAAGTACTAGGAACACCACCACGTTTCCGTCACACTTTCTGTATACACATGATTCATCCTAATATTGATCAAATCCATAGGATTTTATCACCTGATCAAAACATATGTTCCAAGATCTGGAAGCTTGCTTAAGTCCATAAATGGACTTCTTAAGTTTACAAACAAGATGCTTTTGGCCCTTTTCAATGAACCTGTCTGGTTGCTTCATATAGATGTCTTCCTCAAGACTTCCATTAAGGAAAGCTATCTTGAAATCCATTTGCCAAATCTCATAATCGAGATGAGCTACAATAGATAAAAGAATCCGGATAGACTTAAGCATGGCTACTAGAGAAAAGGTTTTCTCATAATCGATACCCTCTCTTTGAGTAAAACCTTTTGCTACAAGCCGAGCTTTAAAGGTTTTAACCTTACCGTCTGATCCTCTTTTTCTCTTATAGACCCACTTGCATCCAATGGCTTTTACACCAAAGGGTTGTTCTACAAGCTCTCAGACCTGATTAGAATCCATAGATTCTATTTCAAATATTATTGCTTTTTACCAAGACTCTGCATCTTTATCTTGGAGTGCTTTATTGTAGGTACAGGGATCATAATCTTGTTCCTCAGGGACGAAGTCTGACGAGTCTTCCGAGAACATATATCTATCAGGTTGTATCACAACCCTTCCACTACGACGAGGCACATTTGTGGCACGTTGTGCAATTATTTGTGGTTCATCCTCTTGTACTGTTGGTACTGAAGTGCTTGGTGTCTTACCTCTTAGTTCTTCTAGAACAACTCTACTTATGGGTTTATGGTTCATCACATAGTCTTCCTCCAAGAATCGGACGTTGGTGCTAACAATGACCTTTTTATTAGGACTATAAAATAAACCTCCTTTCGTTCCTCTTGGATAGCCTACAAACAAGCAAACTTCTGTACTAGATTCCAACTTATCTCATTTCCCATTTAGCACATGTGCTGGACTACCCCAAATGCGAACATGTTTCAGAATAGGCTTACGCCCAATCCACAGCTTTGTGGGAGTAAGAGGTACTGACTTAGAAGGAACCAAGTTCAAAATATAAGCTGCAGTCTCTAAGGCATATCCCCAAAACGAATTTGGCAAATCCAAATAACTCATCATTGATCTAACCATCTCCATAAGAGTTCTATTCCTTCTTTCGGCTATACCATTCTGTTGGGACATTCCAGGTGCAGTCAATTGGGATGCAATCCCAGCCTCTGATAAATAATCCCTAAACTTTCCAAAGAGGTACTCGCCACTACGATCTGATCGTAATGACTTGATATATTTTCTATAATGTTTTTCCGTTTCAGCTTTATACTCTTTAAATTTCTCAAAGCACTCAGACTTACGGCGCATCAAATAAATGTATCCATACCTTGAATAATCGTCAATAAATGTGACAAAATATTCAAAGCCACCTCTAGCTTGGATAGTCATGGGTCCACACAAATCAGAATGTACCAATTCCAACACATCTTTAGCCCTATATTCCTTTGCCGTAAAAGGCCTATTGGTCATTTTACCTTCCAAGCAGGATTCACAGACTGGTAGTGCCTCCACTTCCAATGAACTCAAAGGTCCATCTTCAACCAGTCTTTGAATCCTTCTTAGGTTAATATGCCCCAATCGCAAGTGCCAAAGATATGTTTGGTTCATACAAGAAGGTTCTTTTATTTTATTTAAGTTAGATGACATATTATTCATTTCCATAAGTTGTATTGTGGGCAAAATAGGATTAATGACATACAGATTATCAACCAATACACCAGAACAGATAAAATGTTTATTCTTTCTAATAACAATATTGTCATTAAAATAAACTGAATATACATCCTTAACTAACATAGAAATAGAAACTAAATTCCTTCTAAGTGAAGGTGCATAATGACAATCTCTCAATGTCAAAGACTTATTTCTACCAAAAGATGAAGTAATATCTCCTAATGCAACGACCGATACTTTTTTAGCATCACCCATGAACAAGCATATCTCTCCATCACTGAGCCGTCTGGTTTCCTGGAACTCCTGTAATGTATTACAGATATGATTAGTGGCTCCTGTATCTACACACTAGGTGCCGGTAGATAACACCACTAAACATGTTTCAACTACTAGTAAATGAGATATACCTTATTTATTTTCTTATTTGAGAAGTGGACAATCAGTCTTCCAATGTCCTGACCCTTTGCACTTGAAACATTTGTCTTTCGGCTTTTTTACTGCGCCTAGAGGTCCCATGCCCTTCTTTGCTGAGTTTGCCTGTTTCTGAATGTTATTCTTCTTCTTACCGCCTTTTGGCTTAGAAGTAGAAGCCTTTTCAGAAACAAAAACATGACCACTCTGCCTAAAGAGAGATTCAACATCCTGTAGCTCTTTTGCAAGTTCTGCCAAACTATACAACCTTTTGTTCATGTTGTAATTAAGGTAGAAATTGTCAAAACTTTTAGACAGAGTCCCGAGAATAATATCGACCTGGGATTCTCCATCGATTTCAGCTCCAAGGATCTCCATCGCATTCGGATGACCCATCATCTTGAAAATATGATCCCTTACAGGTGTACCCTCAGCCATTTTTGTATTCATCAAACATTTCATAGCAAACTGCCTAGCTGCTCTACTCTGATGTCCAAAGAGTTCCTTGAGGTTATACATAATGTCATAAGCTGTGGCCATGGCCTGATGCTGATGTTGCAGTACATTTAACATAGATGCCAGAATGTAACACCGTGCCATCTCATCTGCCTTTTTCTACTTCTTATAAGCCTCTTTGACCTCTTCATCAGAGTTAGCATCAGGATTAGGTGGACATTCCTCAACAAGTACATATTTGTACTCCTCAGCAGTCAGAACAATGTCCAAATTATGTTTCCAGTCAATAAAATTAGGTCCAGTAAGTTTGTTTTCTTTAAGAATCACCATAAGTGGACTGAAAGAACCCATTTTTGAAATCCTGAGAATCACATAAATAAAATTATGTAGGAAAAAAAACTTTTTGAATTAATTAAATATTGATTCCCTCAAAACAATAATAAAAAATTTACCAACACCTTGAACACCATGAATTTAGCATGCCACGATAGTATGGACGTATACAAATTCAACTTTGTTCAAATAGGTTTTTCTTATTAATTTTACTATCATGTCAACATAACTTTATGAGAAATAAAATTAATATGTTGGTCTTGCTCTGGTCATACAAATAATAGCAGTGACTTCGATGGGGATGATACCATTATTTGTATCTAAGTGTATACCATTACTTAATACTAAGTTCATTACCTTGTAATGAGTTCCTTCAGATTGAGACGTGAACACATACTAGGTAACTTTCTACAATTATCCCTAAAGAAGTTTGTACTGGTGATCCATAATTATACTCATCCAATATGGAGGAAGGCACTAAAGGCAACGCGCAAGTATAATTACATCACCTACAAACCAGTAGTGGAGACCATAGGATTTATACTAAATAAATATCCTCTCCCACTTAGTTATTTAACAATGAGGATTTTTCTACTAGTTGATATTATGTCCATGTTTTCCATTATTAATGTAGACTTAGTTTTTCAAAAAAAAACATCCACACAATAATAAACATACATAATAAGAAAAGGCAAAATGACAAAAATAAGAGAAAAATATCCAACTATTATGGTCATCTTTCCTGTTCCGTCCTCAACTATCCGAATCCAAAATCTGGCACTGCGCAGATCTATTCGGGGTTCGACCTGTCCGGTCAGGTTGCGGGGTTCGGGACAGCGCCCCATTTTTTTAATAGATTTTGGCTGTTGATTCCTTCATCAAAAATTATCTGTCTGCCTCTGGACTGCTTAAAACCAACATCTCGTCCGGCGTCAGAAACAGCCACCACCGCCATCACGATTGATAAAAAATAATTAAAATTATATCAATCATATGCCTCCCGAAAGAGTTCATACATAATCTAGATTGAAAAATTTAAATAATAAGCACGATAAACCCTCGTGATTTTAATTACATCCACAACAACAACAAATCTACGACATGTCCGTGCTTTAAACAACACAATCAAAAATATGCATTGTACCATAATAGTTGGATCTAAGATGCCTGCAAAATCGAGTTAGAACAGATCTACATCTATCGACTATTATACAACGCAGGTTTTATTGGACAACATGGACGTATCAATCAATACGCAGATCTAAAGTGGCTTTGATACCAATTGATGGAACTGGAGATTCCCAGGACCCTTACTTTGGTGTGCGTATTGATCGATAGAAAGTTAAACAGATTTAATACGTATTCTAACCCTTCATATGCAAAAACTAGGGGGTTCACGAATTATACCTGCGACGGAAAGAAGATAAGTAATTTCTGGCAATCTTGAGCTGACGACCCCAAGATCTTCTGCATGTATTCCTTCCTCGAGTTGGACGTCGTATGGGCGACGATCTCCCAACCTTTTCTTCTCCTTGGCAGCCCTTTCTTTCTCTCCTTACGTGAATCACGAATTTAGAAAAAGCTTCAGATTTCTCATATGCAATATGGCGGCCAGAGAATAGAGGATATATATAGGCTACGACAGGGACCATGAGAAGAAATTAGGGTTAGACCTCCTAATGGATCTGGATATCTCGTGTTCAACCCGAACACACAATCCAGGTCCATTAACAATAGCTCGGTCCACTAATGAGTTATTGTTGCACTACCTCCTTAATCCCAAATTATGTTTATGGGCTTCTTTTATTATATGCTCGTTTGGCTCCCCATGTTAAGATATCATATGTCCGTCGATCAAATTAAGTTACTGACAACTATATTGATTCGACATCTTTTATCCTTAAGTAGTACCGTTGAACTTTATTTGTCATGTCGTATATAATCCACCTGTAGGGTTTACATGAAAATCCTTATGAGCTCCTTAAGGGGACATCATCAACCCGATGTATCGGGACATGGATTCCATTTATAATCAACAGCCCATTATACATACAATATTATTATCCAATTTATAGAGGTTGTTGATCCATAATGAATCTCACTCTTTCATGAGTCAAAGTAATGCACACTGCATACACATGTCTGTTATTATATACGGATTAAGAGCATAAGCATCCATAATAACAGAGGTGTTTATTCTCTTATGTAGTCAGTACAAAGAGAACAACCTCAAGTGGTCCTGTTCAATACACACAAAGTATACTAGTGTAAACCTATAGTCAAGATAGACTAATACCAGATTACACTACAAACTTTCCAATAGATTGTCCAAGTCCATCTAGGTTGTGAACTATTTATATACTCCATAGGGAACTGATAATATGATCTTCTGTGTGACACCACACACCATATTATCTACAATATAGAATATCAGACATTTGCATTAACACTTGCAACAAATACAATATGCAAACATTTACCTATATGATTCTCATTCAAAATTTAAGGAAATAAGGTTACTACAAAAGTGATGCTTTTAGTATATAACCCTAACAGAACTGACTCTATACGGGCAGGACCCTATCATGTGATCCGGTACCCCACAGGCCAAGCACAATCCCTGTGTCCTGCGACACTCTGAAACCACGTGTCCTGGCTTCCCACAATGAGTGCAGTCTATTGTGGAAGACTGCTTCTGCCTCTGTTGCTGAGGGTACGTCGGAGTCGAGTGCTTAACCGACAAAACTGTGGTCGTCCTTCTAGAAGCTCCAATGGTCAAAGCCCTAGCCGTCGGGGCTGGTGCTGATGACTAAGATATCTGCCCATGAGGCCTCTTTCGTCCTCCAGTTCGATCTACTATCCTTTGTGAAGTGTATTTATGCCGCCTTGCTGCTCGCAAAACTGCATCAAATGATTGGTGCTCAAACTGCTCCACAGCAAAAATAATTTCTAGATGGAGTTCCTGCTGGAATCGCTGTGCTCTGTCCAATTCGTTCGCCACCAAGGTGGGAGAAAATCGACTAAGCCTAGAAAACTTGGCCGCATATCCATCGACCGTCCTTCGCATCTGCTTGAGATTGCTGAACCTTGTTTGTAGATCATATCGAGCTACTGCATCAAAGTACTTCATCTGGAACTTGTCGCTGAATACCGCCCATAAGACAGGCATCGCCAATCCAACTGCTTGTATCGCCCACCAGCTGTGGGCTAAGTCCAATAACTACAGGCGCACGACGGCCGCCTTCTCTTCCTCTGAAATTCGAGTTGCCTCTAGAATAACCTCTATATCCTGAAGCCAAGCATCGGCAGCAATAGCATCTTTACTGCCGTCAAAGAAGGAAGGGGTTCAGGCACTTGAAGATGTTAGCCGTATTGTTCTCTTGATAGCCCACTCTGCCCATAGCAATCCGTACTGTCTGCTGCAGGGCATCACCCCGACGATCTTGTGATACAAGCAAGTCTTGGATAAGTCCCATCAGGGTTCTATTATCAGGCTCTACAGGCGGGGCTGGTTAAACTGTGGCTCTGGATCCCCGTAATACATGACTCGGGATGCTGCTCCAGAGTGCTGGGCTCGGTCCTCAAGTTGCTGTTGGTTCACTTGTTGGTGGTTCTCTGGGGGTACTCCACCCAGCTAATCGGTAGGGCCAGGAACAATGCCACTGAAGAAAATGACATACGGAATAATAAGGAAGGACCAAGATAGAACAAGAATATAAGCATTTATCAGGTCAAGAATTAGGAAGATTAGAAAGCGCGAGTAGAGATCAAGGGCAAATACGGATTAAGAAATCTATTCAGTAAAACCCTCACACATCTTGATTTACAAGACCTTTATGGCCAATATTTAAACTGTGTCACACCCTATAATCAGAATACTGGAGAGCATGGGACAGACACAACCAACTACGTACATTAAAGTGAAACCCACCTCGCAATACGGTCACGGCTGTCTAGATACATGAGGGTTATCTATAAGCCATCAGTCTCTTATGGTCAAGAACCAACATTGCGTCTCAATCTCAAGCAAGCAAGTAAATGTTACAAGATGTTAGATCATTAGACATACAAAGTAAGGCGCCCCAAACATTACATATTCAGATGATCATGAAGCTAGTCATACAAAATGTGAAGACTAGCAAGAGTTAAGTCATACATGATCAACCCTAGGATTTTTCAATCATGTTACAACCCTTAGGAAAACAGAATTTAAGTTTCAATACGAGCTAACACTTGCTCGGCGTCTAAACGCCTCAAAAGAATAATTTATAATAGAGTGGGAGGGCAAAATAAGAAAACCCACTCGTTGCCAGGATTACGTCTGGTATTCACCATCTGGCTGGAAGGCGGGTAGATCCTCGGGTACTACTCCAAAATCTGGCCATACAAAACCAGCTGGGTCAGACCCCAGAAGAGCAAGTACCACAAGGGAGGCTTCATTAAGGAACTAAAACTAGCAGATAATTAAATAGAATAATACATAAATGAACCTGATTAAGTAACATGAAGACAGGATTAGAATAAAATGATAGCTTGTATTACAAAAATAAGAGACAAAATATAATTCCCATGCTAATCACGAGACCAACATTCATGTACGGCCAATCAAGTCCTACGGCTTGCTATCATTAACTAACTAGGGTTATCACAGGCCTAGTTACTAGCAAGATGCAGTTGAGATGTTTTCGCAGTCACAAGCCCTGCAGCTATCCAGGTTATACAGGCAAGGTTATTTACAAGAGTTACAAGAGTTATCAAGATTACTAGTGTACTTTAAGTACTTATGATTCAAGAAGTGTAACACATGATAGTCTGCTGGAAATGTGCCCTACTCGTCGGTAGGCCACAAGTCCACAGGTGTGGCTGGAATAACGGGATCGCCTGTAACTGGAAAATCTCTCTATATGAACTACTTGATCAATCTAGTCATTAACCAAGTCAGATTCATTACGAATCCCTGACCGTGGTAACTAGGAATCCATATCCTAGACATGATGCAAGACGAGACATGTAGCTTGTATATGCACAATCAACTATGGAGTCAAGACAAGAGTTACACTAGCAAGAGATGACTATCCATCGCAACAGCAATCAAGAATATATATGTCATGTCAGGTTTACTTGTCATGTCAAGAGTACTCGTCTGTAGTGTGCCTCGACGGGCCACTATCAAGAGTTATCAAGACTAGTTCATATTATCATGTTCAAGTCAAGTTCGAGTCCAGTAAAATCTTATCAAGCTTAAGCTCTATCATGCTCGACAAGTTATTAAGTCGGGTCGTCACAAGACAAGTCAAGTATAGGGTACAAGCCAGGATCACAACATTATACTAAGAACCATGAGAACAAGCATGGATATAAGCAACAATAATTATCACGATAAGAAATGACGCAAAAGGGTCGTCGGGGACAACATGCGTCGGGGTCAGCATGCACCTAGGACAGCATGCGCCAAGGACAGCATGTGCTGGGGCCAGCATTCGTCGGGCCATCATGCGCCTGGGCCAAAAGGTGCCCGGGCCAGCATGCATCGGCATGTACTGCATGCACCAGCGCCAGCACCAGCATGCGCCTGCATACGCCAGCGCCAGCATGTACCAGTGCCAGCATGCGCCAACATGTGCCAGTGCCAACATACGCCAACATGTACGAACGTGCGCCAGCGCCATCATGTACTGCTCTTCTTCTCCAACCTGCCTCTAAATATTCATGGGAACCCATGAACTCCAAATGGCATAAATCCCTCAAATCAAGTCAAAATCTAACTTTTCAAAGGTTAAAATTGGGTAGAACAAGATTTTCTACAACATGAAGCAACTAGTTTTCGAAAATACAAAGTTTTAATAGATCAAAACCAAGAAAAATAAAAAATATCAAAACTTAGATCTACAAAAATATATCCAATAAAACCAAAAATGCCAAGTTCTAAAGAGACTTAGAATCAAGTAAGGAAGAGAATGGAACAAAGAAACTTACGATCCATCATGAAGCAAGTTGCACTTGCCTAGGGTTTCTTGGGTGTAGGTGGAAAGGAGTAATGGGGAAGAAGAAGAAAATAAATGAAAGTAATGAAGAGAGAGAGAGAGAGAGAGAGAGAGAGAGAGAGAGAGAGAGAGAGAGAGAGAGAGAGGAGAGTTGACTTATATATCAACCCTTCTCATCTCAAACCATAATAAACCAAACCAAGCCAAGCCAAGTTGAACCAAACCAAATAAACCAAGGAAAGTTTAAACCAAGATCAAGCTAAGCAAGACAAGTCTAACTACGGTCAACCTGACCATTGCTAGAAATCTGTACACGTATACAGAAAATACGTATGATGGGAAACATGAGTGATAGAGGAGCCAACATCCTATACCCTAAAACCCGTAACCCACAACCATAACCCGTTATTCAAATGAAGAACTTACTGTTCTTCTTCATCCTTCGTACGCACGTACGAGCTTGCTTTTATCTGCTGTACACAGCGCCTCGTCCGTACAGAGCGACATCTCGACAACTGCTGAATGATCTCTAGAGAAGCCCTAGACCACTCTCTCTCCGTATAAATATCATCATTCTCTTCTCCTCCAATTCTATTTAACCTAGCCGCCTCAAAAAACTCTCCTCTACATCATCTTTATCATCCCCCTTTTCCTCCTTGCAATACTATACCGAGCCACCCTAATGAGCTTTCCAGCCGACACTTCCTCCTTCTCCCGAGCGTTCAAAACACCGTCACCGCAAACGAACGGAGCCGGCAGGAAGTCTTCCCTTTACGTCGTCGTCATTACCGGTGAGTGATCGCATCCGGGCGTGGCACATCCTAGCAGCCATCTCTACCGCCTCTTCATCCACGCACCGCTCGACGCTGGCTAGCTTCCGGCGCCAGCCAAGTCGTATTATGACACGTGCCTTCGTCGAGAGAAAACTCTCTCCCCTCGGGTACACTCTTGCTATACCAGACTTTCTATCGAAATGATTCATATAACGGTTAAATTTTGAACCATGTTTAACAAAGAAAGGGCATGTATAGATATGAAAGGAAATACACTGGTCGGCCATATACATAAGTATAATATTAAGGCTTTTGTATTATGAGTAGATTAAAGGTTTAAGGAAGCAGATTATATGAAGAGAAGGGTGGTAGGGAGTAGCTCTTGTGTAAACTTGGAAGAACAACGACATGGTTATGAGGAGTTTGGAGTGTTGGTAAACTGTTAAGACAACTTCAAACTAATAACATAGGTTCCTGGTGTGGAAGAAGGGGGTCCTATGCTTCTCTTTCTTCCTTAGACACTTACAACAATCTATGTTAGGGCCCTATACATATGGATATGGGAGAGAGTGTTATGCTAGTTTGAAGAGGAAATATACATATGTATCAAATTTAAGTTCACTAAATAGGGTCTTCCTCTCATATTGACAGCAGGTGGGGAGCTATATCCCTTACTATATAGTTTTCCCTCTATCCATAGTGAAATATTGAATGCCATGTAGTGATGTGAATAGAAGAGATGAAATATTGAATGCCATGTAGTGATGTGAATAGAAGAGATGTAGTATTGAAGAGGAAAATACCTGCTGTGCCTATATGAATCATCCTTCTTTGTGTAATTATTTGATATTAGTGGTCTAATGTACTATGTATACATAAGACTTTAGAGGTGGATGTGAAGGAAACTGTGTGTTGATGATTGAGAAATTGTGTGAATATATTGGATCACATGTGTGTTGATGATGGGGAAGTTGTGTGTGTGAACAGATTATATCATATGTGTGTTAGATGGGTGTCTTGAGTGAACACATGTGTTATTCCTAGCTCTAAGTAAAACTATTAGTGACATGGATTCACTATGTTGTTGTGGTGTCCCCAACTAGAAAGCATGGCTACAGTAAAGGGCATATGCATATTCCATATGACCTATGTTAGGGCTTGAGCATTTAAGAAGAAGTTGTGATTGTGGGTTACCTTGAAAGATTATATAGTTAGTAAGTGGAAGTGGTCATATCTTTCTCTTTCAATGAATTAAGCATATATATATATAATTAATTAATTAGTCATAAAATTATTCTCTAGGTTCCTTGGACCTTCGGACTTGGGCATTGGACCAACTCTTCCTCTTCAGCGATCGGAGCCTGTAGAAGCATGAAAAATATGGGGTTCATGCTGATTACAAATTGCCACATAGTTGGGCCAAACAGGTCCGCATAAAGGAAAGCCGTATGACTGGTTCAATAACATATGCGGCCCGTCGACAACCAACTGCAGAAGGAAGATATGCGACCAAGAGGAGCAGTTCTTCTGATAAAGCTGACAAGTCCTGAAAAAATTGACAAAAATGATAGCTCTGACACTTCGACAAAAAGATAAGACGTGAGACGTCGCCTAAAAGCAGGGTTCGTACGCCTTCATGCGGCCAGAAGGAGTGTCATCTAAGTCGCATGAACCTTATACGGCCCAGACAAATGTGGCCCCAAAGTCTCCAAAATTCATGCAACCAAGAGTAACTGTGATCCAAGCCGCATGAGCTTTGTGCGGCCGAAATACAGAATCTATGCGGCTTAAATCCTCAAGCTATGTCTGGGCTAATGAAGTCTGCGACCTAAGCCGCATGAGTCTCATGCGGCCCCACATGGTCAAAAATTGATAGATCTATACGGCTAAAAAAATGATCCCTATGACAGGACACGTGCCAATCAGACCAAGTCCTAAACTACCCAGATTTGCTGCAACAAAATCCCAACAAATCGACAGATGGCAGCCCAAGAGCGGGTCTTCGCGTGCCAATCAGCTACGTGGCCGCATGCCATCTATGTGGCTCAACATACATCCTATTATAAATAGCAGGGTGCTATACCCCTGCAAAAGGCTGGCAACCTTCAAGAAGGCAATTTCTTCAAGATCTAAAGACTGCGTCAGATAGTCCACGGAGTAAGGCAGAGTTGATAGCACTTTCCCGAGCCTCCACCATCACCCTCCTAGAATCAAAACTAAACAATTGTTCTTAGATTATTTCCTAGGATTTTTTTCTAGGCTTTTCTTTGTACAAGCGAGTTTGTAATCAATTTCAGTGTTCTGTAATACCCGTCTTTAATTTTTTATGGCAAACACGATAACGACTCTGCTGGGGACGTCCTTCTCTTCTGATAAAAAGCTAGTGACGCAATCTAACGCGTCCAAGATCGGCTCTACGTAGTAAATGCTTGTGGTTCGTTTCGACCAACAAGCCTTCGAAGAAATGCACTTTGAAGGGAGCACCAGCCCGTCTCAGAAGTGAGCCAACCAAAAGAGGACTCGCAAGACGTCGGTGCACAAAACTGCTGCCCCCGACCAAGTTCTCGAAGAAGCTCCTTCTGCAGCCCAAAACGGTGACCAGAACTCTCCTGCAGCTTTGTTTCCGATCGCAGAGGACTCTACTGTCCCTAAATCCAGCAGAGGAAAAGACTACGATGCTGAGTTTTTGGGGGCACAAGGGAAATCCATGCGAACAAAGAAGAAGCCGTATAGAGGAGATCGACAGTCTGTCCATGCGGTAGCCGACTCTGGTCGTAGACGGATAACTCATGCGGCAGCCAACTCTGGCCGCAGAAAGACGGTCCATGCGGCAGCCAGCTCTAGCCGCAAGTAGGTAGCCCATGCGACAGCCAATCTTGGCCTCAGACATGATATCTCATGCGGCTCTGTCTAAAGCTCTGTGTTCGACCGCCTCTCATGCGGGCCCGACGTCATGCAGCCCACTGAGGATGTAGGATTTATCAATCTGGACTCTTTTTACTATACACCTTCGGGCGCTAAGTTAAAAAAGTCTAGGACAGTGCGGGCCCAACCAGCCCAGTCAACTGTCCAAGTTGTTGACTGTCAGCGGGCCCCGTTGATTGTTACACGGGCTCCGGACGAAAAGTTATACAGAACTACCCGCATCCAGTCCACAGGGCTAACAGACAGGGTGGGTCTTTAAAGTCTCCCTCTAAAGATCCAGAGTAAGTACTTTTACTAGCCACGGATCAGGAAGCAAACATGATGCCTAAGCACCCGTGCACTCGGGTTACCGAGTTCACAAGTTTGGTTCAAAGGTAAAATAGCTTCCTACCGACTTACGTGACGTGATTACTCACAAACGCAAGACGGCAGCGTCGGCATGCGATGAGTCCCTCTCGGGGCGTCGTTGTACCCAAGTTATCATCAACTACTGCTGCGATAAATCAGCAACACCTGAAGATCGACAGTCAGTTTTCCAGCGACTGCAGCAGCCAGCACCTGTCCGACAACAACTCAAGAAACATGTGAAAATTCCAGGGGACGATGAGTTTTCTTTCGCCTCCTATTATTCAACTCAAAAGGTTCCTCCTGGCAAGGGAGAAAAGAAGATAGGCTCTTCCAGCCCGGCCATCTCAGCCAGTATTGCAAGGAGACCTCATCTGGGGGGTTCCCATCGACAACCACAAGGGGTGTCTATTTAGGCACTCGATCCAAAAAGAAGCTTCCAGCACCCGGGGGTGCGCCTTCGGCTTCCTTGATATTAGATGAAGCTGGGGGTAGCAGTCCCCTCAATGTATGAGACAACCCGGTATACCAAGAGCATATACAAGGGGTAAAGGTCCCCCAGAACTATGCAACAGACTTGGATTTCCCTGAGGGCCACCACCCTCACCAAGACGATGTGGCTTCCTGCAAAGGGGGCAGCACCCCTTCCGAGTCAGAGGAATATGATATTCTGATATTCCCTGACGATTTCTCTATACAATGGTACGGCACATAAAGTACCTTTGTCACAATCCCTTCCACATCTACCCATGTGAGGACAGTCTTTATAGCTGACGATGATCATGAAGCGCCTTCTGACCGATAATGGCCAGAAGTGCTGGAAGCCATGCTCCTGTCCTTGGTCAAGTCCGTGGACGAGATCAAAGCCGTCTTGCCAACTCAACCAGCGAGGACGCCCAGACAAACAAGCCTGGGACCCGCAGTCAATGCGGACTCCAACACGACCGCCCCTCCTTTGGGTGATGATCCCTTAGCAGCATCCATTCCATCAGCTGCAGATGAAGCCAAGGAGGCAAGAAGGGAAGTCCAGGAGCTTCAGGTAATGTTCAATGCCCGAGACTCCTCTCGGGATCTCAGAATACGGCAGCCATATCCCATTGCATGGAGAGATATACCTTTTCCACCATGGTACAAGCCATTCCATATCGATTCTTATTATGGAAAGACCTCTGCTAGTCGGTACATGACTTACTTTGAGGTCACAATCGACCATTTACCGTATAGTGATGCCATCCTTACGCAATTATTCATCGGAGCATTGAAGGGGATCGCGTTCGACTGGTACCGCAACCTTTCCGTCAACTGCATTCATTCTTTTTACGGCTTCAAACACATATTCCTGAAAAGATTTTATGAATTGGGGCATGATATAACGATGTCGTCTCTCATGGACATTGTTCAGGTAGAAATGGAGCTAACAATGAACTATATCGAGCGGTTCTGCCAAACCGTAATGAGATTGCCCCAAGGCAATCCCTAGAGCTCCTTGATTGAAATCTGCTAGAAGAAGCTGCTTCCTGCAATTAGCCTCTGGATGGGTGACGATCAGTTCAGGGATTAGATGACCTTCATCATAAGTGCTACCAACGCAAAGGCAAAATTGAAGAAGGCTCGCCAGCTGGGATTACATATCCCAAACGGAGAAGATAAGGGCAGACGTCCTGGTTCTACCTCCAGTAACAACAAGAGTGGCGCCACCACCAATCGGGACAATAAAGGCAAACAGGCCATGGTCACTGATGCGACTCCGAAACCCGAACAAAAACATGCGGAAGGTCCGTGGCCCAAGGTTAATTACTCATTTGAAGATAATCATGTCAAACCTATCTTCGATATGCTCTTACAAGGGGGTAGGATCCAGCTCCCTCTACCAAGGAGCGAGCCCCGAACAGCAAAAATGGTGGACATAAAGTATTGTCACTTCTACCGCTATGTCCATCATGCCACTCATGATTGCTTCCAATTGAAGCGGTACATTCAGAGACTTATCGACTCCAAAACTCTGTCGATAGATTTTGAAGAGGTTACCGTAGCGACAAACATGGTGTCTATTCAGTTTGGCGATTTTCCTCCAATAAGTACTCCAAACAGGGTCATACATGTCCCTCGGGCAACGATAGAGGTTACTAATCTTCTACCCGTCCGGAGCCAGACATCTGGATTGGTACCCCTCACCACATCGCGATGAGAGATCATGTGGGTGTATCCAGACTTGGTGCCCGAAGTTACTCAGGAGGTGTTATCTCCTACCAGCAAGAAAAATGGCAGGAAGTCTAGATCCTGCCATACAATTTCAGCCGAGGCTGAGGAATTGCTGTAGCCATTGTTACCCAGTCTGGAGCACAAGTCCAGCCTGCACAAGATAGTTCAACCGAAGATCCTTAGTCAGCAACGTTGCCTCCCTCCGATATTCCAAGGCCATCTCAGCCTCCACTGGCGGATAAGTCCAAAATAAAAGAAACCCGCTTCGACAGGCCACTCCGCAATGATGTACCTCAGGGACTGGAGAGACCTTACAACTTTGACATATTAGCACAATTGGCTAATACGCCAACAAAGTTGTCGTTATACGAGCTCCTAAGACTCTCTAAGGATCTTCGTGTCGCATTAAGCGAAGCACTCCAAAATACTGACGCCTACCTAGCTCAGGTCAAGCCTCCAGGGGAAGACCCGCCAGCAGATCCACAGGGCAGCAATAGCACAGATGCAATGTCCAACATCATATTTACTCCTCAGGACATGTTGATCAAGTCTAATTTACATGATCGCCCCTTGTACTACACTGGATACATAGGCGACATCAAGGTGGATCGGATGTATATCGACCCTGGCTCGTCAATCAGCATCATCCTGAAAAGCTTGCTCCAACTTCTTGGCGTCCTTATACATCGGCTAGCAGCAACTAATACTGCCATTAGCGGTTTTAACTCGGGAAGGAGCTATTCCCTAGGAAAAATCCAGTTGAAATACCAGATTGGTGACCTGAAGACGAAAGTTACCTGCTACGTCATAGATACAGACACCTCCTACAACATCCTCCTGGGACGTCCATGGATACATGACTATATGATCGTACCATCCACCCTTCACCAGTGTTTCAAGTATGTCAGCAAGCACGATTCCGTGAAAACTGAATTCGCCGACAATGATCCCTTCAAAGGGGTTGAATCTTATTACTCTTCGGAGGCTTATCTATATGACAAATCGAGGAAACATATAATTGACGAGCTGGAAGCCATCACAGGGCCCGAGAACCCTTGAGAATTTGTCTCCAATCCCGTAAACCGGGCAGGGCCGTACCCCTTGTCGCAACCTTGCATGAAGAGGTGCTCGGCTCTCCTGCCACACCTACACAGTTGGAACCAATGGTCATCCGTTTCCCGATATCCAGCCAAGAGCCAAAACCTGTCATAGGGCCAATGGTGATCCGGCTGCCGAAGTCCAATCAAAGGCAACATGAAGATACAAGGCCCACTGTAACACCGATGGTAATCCGATTGCCAAAATCTACTCCAAGGCAGCCCGAAGACACAAAGTCCCTTGCTGAACCAATTGTCATTTGTCTTCCCAAGACGAGCCAGTAGCCGAGTGTCGATCCAACACTCTCAGGCAAGTCAATACCTCAAACGGAACCCTTGGTGGTCAAGTTTCCCAAGACAGCATCCCGACCTCTAAGCTCGCAGGGGATAGCCAAGGAGGACGAAGAACTCGCCAAATACTTGGTTACACAGGTGGATAACCCCTCTCCTGATGATGTACATCACTGTGGATAAAATTCCTTATTTTATCAATAAGAGGCTACCGTTAGACTATTCTGAGTATGATAAGCCTAATCCGACGTATGCCGCACAGGACTGTCTAGACGTTAGCTTGCACACACGGGTGACAACCGTCCATACCCCAAATCGACTTGCTCCTATAAAAGGTTCTTGCTTTCCGGTCCCAGACAGAAGAGGATGGGATCACACAATCATTTTTGGCCGAAAAGAAGGTCCTCAATCTTTCACGCCACAAGTGTCCGACCTCGGACCCGACGCTGGAAGACTATCGCTCTACTTGTATAGTCCTCAAGCCAAATACTTCATACAAAAGCAGGGGTACGACATGGAGGCTACCGCGGGTCTAAATCATGGCAGTGGTCGACGATTACCTCTACAGCCGCCGGCATCGAAGGGAAACCTCAGGATTATTATCACAAATCCAGACGCGGCCTCGGGTATGTTACTCCACCAACAACGCCCAAAAGTTCTGATGAAGAATACGAGTGGCACTCTCATTCGTTCGAGTCACCCATTTATGACTCCGATAGCAGTATTGGAGATATATTTAGACAAATATTATCTGTCAACATGACATCTACTGATATCGAAGAGGAAGACGAAGACCTACTTGAACCACTTGAGTTAGAGCCGTGGGTCCAGCAACTAGATGCACAATAGGAGAAACACTTTGAACTTCGTGATCCTCCTTCTGAGGATGAGGTTATGTAAGTTAACCTTGGCGATGAAACCTCTCCAAAGCCAATCTTCGTCAGTAAAACTCTGACAGACGACGAGCGAGAGTCGTTGTTACAACTCGTCAGAGAATACATCGATGTCTTTGCCTGGAGGTATGAAGACATGCTAGGGCTAAACTCCGAGATTGTACTTCATAAGCTCAACATTTATCCAGACGCAAAACCAGTCAAATAACAGCAGCGGCGATTTTGTCCGAACATCATAAATTTTATTGAAGCAGAAGTAAACAAGCTCATAGCTAGCTGTTTCATCCGTGAAGAGCAGCACCCATACTGGGTAGCCAATGTAGTCCCAGTCCTCAAGAAGAACGAAAAGATACAAATTTGCATCGATTTATGCAATCTGAATGCAGCATGCCCTAAGGATGAATTCCCTCTTCCTATTACTGACATAATGATCGACAATACGTGTGGCTTCGAGCGCATGTCCTTTATGGATGGCTTTTTAGGATACAATCAAATCAAGATGTCTCCTGATGATGAGAAGCATACATCATTCCGAACGCCGATCGACGTATATTGTTATACGGTCATGCCCTTTGGCCTGAAGAACGCCGGTGCTATATATCAACGGGCTATGAGTGTCATCTTCAGAGATCATTTATGCAAGACGGTGGAGTGTTACGTTGACGACATCGCCGTCAAGAGCCGCTCAAAAAATGATCACTTACATGATTTGAGAACAGTGTTCGACCTCATGCGGGCACACAACCTGAAGATGAATCCCACCAAGTCTTTCCTGGGGGTATCCAGCGAAAAGTTCTTAGGCTTCGTCATTACTTCCCAGGACATTCACATAGATCCCGACAAAACAAAAGCAATCCTGGAGATGCATCCACCAAGGAACCTCCGCGAACTCCGTGGCCTTCAGGGAAGACTAGCATATATTAGAAGGTTTATATCTAACCTCTCAGGGCGATGTCAACCCTTCACTCAACTCATGAGGAAATGTGTGTCTTTTGTATTGAACGAGGAATGTCAGCGTGCCTTCGATGATATTAAGGAATACCTGATGAATCTGCCAATTCTGGTTGTCCCGGTGCTGAAAGCCCTTCCTGCTCTATGTACGGGCGATGGAACACTCCCTCGGTGCTCTGCTATCATAAAATAATGATGCAGAACATGAACAACCTATTTACTATCTCAGCCGAATGATGTTAGGACCAAAATATAGGTACACCGTCGTGGAGAAGGAGTGCCTTGCCCTAGTGTTCGCCATTCAGAAAATACGATACTATGTGACAGGACAGACCATCCATGTTGTCTCACGAGTTAATTCCTTCAGGGTTCTCATGACCAAGCCAGGCATACTCAGTTCTCATTTAGCCACCTGGGTGATACTATTGTTCCCATACAGCATAGTTTTTGTTCCGCAGAAGGCTATCAAAGGTCAAGCCCTGGCTGAATTCTTAGCAGCCCAACCAGGCTCAGAAACAACCAGAATTTATGAAAAAATTCCTGATGAAGTCGTCGCCTCAAACATGACTTCGTATGATGCTATTTGGTGAATGTTCTTCAACGGTGCTTCAAGAACAGGGCCACAAGGTGATATCGTCGCTGGAGTCGGGGTGGTATTAATTTCTCCCTCTGGACTAGTAGTTAATTGGGCGTATTCTCTTACAGAACCATGTTCGAACAACGTAGCCGAATATAATGCTCTAGTCATCGGGCTCCAACTCGCAAAAAAAGTGGGGATCAGGTACCTGGAAGCATATGGTGACTCGCAGTTGGTTGTTAACCACTACACCAAAACAGTCAATTTGTAACACTATTTTTTCCAATTCGTAACGGTTATTACTGTTACAAGATTGCCACGGTAATTACCGTGACAAAAATTAAATAAGTGTTACTAAAATAAACTTTTCGTATTTGTTGTTTTGTTTATTTATTGTAACAGAAATAAACGTGACATGTAAGAAAAAAATGTTACAAATATTTCAATTTCCCCCTTCTAAATTTTATATCCCTCCATGTTTGGTTACTTCCCAGCCCAATCATTTCTATCATCAGTCTCCCACCACCCTTCCATCACCGGCGCCATCACCACTCTGTGCTCTTCTTCTTCAGATCCTACACCACGGAGGAGTCGACGCTTGTTTTCAGTATGGTGTTGTTTTTCGCCCCATGGAGGAGGGCGGGAAGGACCCGTCACCGAGGTGGACGACGTTGTCGGAGGACACAAACACAAAGACTTGGTCGTAGGCGAACAACGACACAAATTCCTCTTCTTTTCCTGACTGCCATAGTTACTTCTTCCTCTTCTTTCCCTGACTGCCATCACCGCTGGCCATCAGGTACTTCCTCGATTTGGGTTTGATTTTTGATTTTAGAGTTTTTCACATTTTC
>JANAVB010008797.1:1814974-1872474 GCA_029216955.1 Iris pallida | reverse complement strand
GAAGAAGAAAGGTTCTCAATAAGTGAATTTTTGCAAAATTAAAAACACACAAGGAACATTGTGGAAGTAAAACAATGTTTAAGTGGAATATTGGAGCAGCGGATCAATTCAAACACAGGACAGACACTAAAAGCCCTACATAAAACTGAATGACACTTTGAAAGTAAAGCGGGAAAGAAATCACATTCGCTAGCAGTTATAAGCAACAACAATGAAAGAACAATGATCTATAAGATAAACCAGAAATAGCAGTAAATAGACCAAATCAAAGTTCATCATGTCCTCGTGATTGAAAACAATTTGTATATGGAAAGCAACAACAATGAAAGAACAAAGATCTATAAGATAAACCAGAAATAGCAGTAAATAGACCAAATCAAAGTTCATCATGTCCTCGTGATTGAAAACAATTTGTATATGGAAAGCAACAACAATGAAAGAACAAAGATCTATAAGATAAACCAGAAATAGCAGTAAATAGACCAAATCAAAGTTCATCATGTCCTCATGATTGAAAATAATTTGTATATGGAGACATGAAATTGGACTAGTGCTGGACTAAAAATACATAGAAAAGCATATGTTGTTAAAGAAGAAGAGGATCAAATACTTACATATTCAACTTTATATTGGACACTAAAAATTGCTAGATTTGCAGGAGTACGCAAGTCAAGAACTCTATAATTCAAACGAGTGTCTTGCCCACTGGACGGTCCCTTGACATGTTTAATAGTCAGTTCAATTATGAAGTTAGTGACCAATTCATTAAATTTTTATGTGATTTTCCTTCTTCAAAATATTAATCTCAACCGTATGTGGACTTGTAATCTTATTGGTTTTAACTTTTTTATACTGTTCTGCACATCTATAACAACACCTTTACTCTTTAGGTTGTTCCAGTGGCTTCTATGCTGACTCCTAACCAATTTGAGGTTGAACATCTGACAAGATTGAGGTACTTAAGCATGTTATATATTTGTTTAAAACCTATTTTACCTGCCAAATACTTCTTTGCATATTGCAAAATGAAATGGAAGAAAAACAATAGAACCAAACTTCACATCATCAGTGTAAAAATGTATTCTCCCAGTAGAGCATTATGTTTATGCTTTGTATCAAGGTTCTGTTACTTCTGTAAGCAAATAACTTTTATTTACCACATTATGTTTGGCAAACTGTCATAATTATGCACGAGTATTATCTTTTGCTGCTTCATATTTTACTTTAGCTCAAACTCTTTGTTTTCGTTATGTTCTTTTGTAACACTGGTCCCCCAAAGTTGGAATACAAGACATAAATTATCATTTCAATACAATAACTGCTCAAAATATGAAATATTTTTTCTATTTGTGGTTTTTCCATACCATATCCTATATTGAAATATGTTAAATTGATATTTTGGTGAGTTGGCTCTTTTGGTGAAATACTGTAAGAATAGGTGTAAGAGAAACCGCTAGCAAGTGGAGTGGGAGCTGAACTATTTTAGATTCCTAACCAATGGCTCATCTAAGAAAATACAGTTCCATAATTTGATTTTATTTTGTTTCTTTTCATTTTTTGTCATACTACAGGCATTAATAAAATAAAACAAAAAAGTGTTTAGTGCAAAGAAAACCAAAGCAATCAAAACTGGCCAAAGAACCACCAAAGTTTCTAAGATTGCTGGACTGAAGTATAATTGACATTTAGTATTCAAATCCTTGTCCAAATGTTTGTGGATAATTTCAGATTTATGCAACAAATAATATCTGTATGAGTAGCAGCAATATATCATCTATAATTAACATCTAGGTGAAGATTACTTCTACAAGCAAAGTTGAGGGTTCTCTATTTGAACTATATGCGACTTCGTCTACTTTATCGATTTGGAGAATGCATTATCTACCTGTTAGATCCTTTGCTTTGAACATAGTGGTTATTCGTGTAATATTCTGTTGTATATTTTAGAAGTCAAGAATGTAAGCTTTTTAACATGCAACAGTAGATTATTCTATAACTAACCATCTTTTTCTTTCCGCAATTTCATACTACAAATCTTCTTCTCTATTGACAGAGTTCATAAATGGCATGCCAACATCTCAGGTACAGACTAGGTAGAAAGGTTTTCACATCCAAAGAGTAGAAGGATCCCATTTATTTTTAATCTATATAAGACATAAACAATGATTTAACTGTCTTGTTGAACTTGTTGGGAGTTATTTAAATTAAAGTTGTGTTTTATTATGCACGGTTGCATACTCATTATGTGACTTATGAAAGAGTTTTCTTGATGAAGTTGCCTCATCTTTTGGTTACTTGTAGGGAAAAGATGAAGTTGACAACTTACAAGATCAAGAAAAGATGTTAATAGAGCAAAACCATGCCAAGAGGATGGAAGTTCAGAAACTAGAGAATGAGCATGATATTCTAAGAGCAGCTGAAGACATGGCATTTGATGATCACTATACCATGGAATGTTTCCTTATTAAAATATTAATGTATGGATGCTATTGAACATCCTGTGGTTTAGTTGCTTATTAATCAAATATTATGCGGTTTAATTACTAATTTGAATGGTTGAATTGTTATTCAAAATTATGTGGTTTTGTTTCTAGTTTGGAATGGTTGAATTGTTATTGTAAATTATGTGGTTTAGTTACTTGCTCGGAATTGTTATTGAAAATTTCGTGGTTTAGTTATTGGTTTGGAATGGTTGAATTATTATGAAAGTGAAATATTATGAAATTGGATATGTGTTGTTTATTGTTTAGTTACCAGTTGAATATAGTTTTTTTAAATTTAAATAGTCAAATTGTAATGGTTATAAATGTGACAATTAATGGACTTCTCTAACGGTTATAACCGTTACCACCAAAAATATTTGTCACGGTTATAACCGTGACTAAAACAAATATTTATCACGGTTATAACCGTGACCAAAACAAATATTTATCACGGTTATAACCGTGACCAAAATAAATATTTGTCACGGTTATTACCGTGACTAAATATTAACCACGCCCCACTAGTAACGGTTATTACCGTGACAAAAAATAATTGTAACGGTAATAACTGTGGGTAATCGCCTATTATGGTGTAGTGAACCAAATCCGAGGTTCATACGAGGTTCGCAACGAGGACCTGATTTCCTATTATCAGACGGTAATTGCCATCATTACAACCTTGGAGGAGTTCTTTATAGAGCGCGTTCCTAGGCTCCAAAATATCGAAGCCGATGCCCTAGCAGGTCTCGCCGCTTCTTTGGCGCTTCCAAATAACACTCATCATCTAGTCGACATAATAGGCCATGAGCTGGTCTGCCCCAGGAACAATCTTCAACTAGGTATGAGATACTCCGCCCAGATAACCAACGACACACAAGACTGGAGACGTCCGCTTATCGACTTTACAGGCAATAGAATTCTGCCAGAGAATATGAAGGAAGCAACTTCAATCAGAAGACGCTCCCTCATATTCTTCTACGATACGGAGACAAAAATGTTATATCGACGATCCTACGATGGGCTACTATTAAGATGCCTGTCAAATGTAAAAGCTAAAGAAGCCCTACGTGAAGCTCATGACGGTACTTGTGGGGCTCACCAACCTGGCTCGAAATTACAAGATCGTCGTCGCCGGATGGGTTATTATTGGCCCACAATGGTTGCAGATGCAGTTGATTATGCAAAGAAGTGCAAGGCTTGCCAGATCCATGCAGATTTTATACATCTGCTATCTGAGTTCTTATATCCGACAGTGGTCTCTTGGCCATTCGAAGCATGGAGAATGGACATCATTGGGCCCATCACCTCGCCGTCGTCTAGAGGGCATCGGTTCATACTTGCAATCACCGATTACTTCTCCAAATGGACGAAAGCTGTTTCGTTGGCAGAGGTTAAGACATCGAACGTGATTAGCTTCATAAAACATCACGTCATCTACCATTTTGGACTGCCCCAAAGGATTATTCATGACAATGCTCTGTAGTTCGCAAGCCACGCTTTCTATCGATTTTGTGATAAGAATCGGATTCAGAACATGGCCTCGACAGCATATAACCCATCGGCCAACGGTCTGGCTGAAGTTTTCAACAAAAATATAATCAAGCTCCTCAAAAAGTTCGTGTCTGCAAACAAACGCGACTGGAATGAAAAGTATGGTGAGTACTTATGGGCGTATCACACGACAATTCGAACGACTACAGGAAATACACCGTTCTCCTTGGTTTACGGGAGCGAGACAGTCCTTCCATTGGAGACTCAGATCCCCTTACTTCGAGTGGCCCTTACCTATCGGTTAACGGCAGACGATAACTACCGCCGACGGCTGCAAGAATTGGAAGCATTAGATGAGAAGCGTTTACAAGCTGAACAAAGCATAGAGTTTTACCAAGCACGCATCTCTCGGGCTTTCAATAAGAAAGTCAAACAGAGAATATTCCAAGTTGGCAATCTTGTCTTGGTCACTCGCAGACAATGGTCATGACTCACAAGACCCCCGGCAAATTCCAGCCTAAATAGGAAGGACCGTTCATCATCGAGACCGTGTTCTCCAACTGTACGTACCGTCTCGCAAAACAAAATAGAGACTTGCTCATGATGCCCATTAACGATAAGTTCCTCAAGAAATACTATGTCTGAACGACATCTTCTAAAACTATCTCCCAGATTGTTGAGTTATGTACCTTCAGGTACAACTGAACTTACTCTCTGGCTACTTCGAATGAATTCATATCTCATTCCTTGGTCATATCTATGAACTTTCTGGTCACAGCTTTTCTCCACCAGGAGTTTGTCCCAAAATCTATTACCCGCACCACCAGTGCGCAGAAGGGTAATAGGTCCATAAAACTTATCCTAATCTATTACTCACACTGTCAGTACACAAAAAGGGTAATAGGTCCACAAAATTCTCCAACGAAAAAAACAACCATGTCCATATTACCTATGAGTTGTTTTCTCGTCCATCATAAACAAATCACCCAATACATAGAACTTCCACGTTGATAACATCTCTGAGTTGTTCTGTGTATCCCCATTTGGCCTACTCCTGCCATGTCCTCATTACCTCTAAATAGGAAGGCTTTGTTTTAACCCATATATACCACGTCCTCATTACCTCTGAGTAAATATGTTGGTTTTTTCCCACTTATTATCAGTACTCGCATCGCTAGTACACAAAAATGGTAGTAAGTCCATAAAAATTATCCTAATCTATTACTCGCACCACTGGTGTACCAAAGAGTAGTAGGTCCACAAAATATCATTCAAATTCTGAGTAAATATGTTGGTTTTCTCCCCACTTATTATAAGTACTCGCATCGCCAGTAGACAAAAAGGGTAATAAGTCCATAATAGTTATCCTAATCTATTACTTATACCATCGGTACACCAAAGAGTAGTAGGTCCACAAAATATTATTCAAATCTATTTGCTCGCATTTCCAGATGCACAAATGGGCAATAGGTCCACAAAAATTCCCCAGTGGGATGTTCTTTATGAAACCCAAATGCTGTATTAGGCCCTCTAGTACAAGCACCACAAAATACCACAAATAAAGAATGGAGTGAACATACTTTGCTTATTCAAGATCAGTTACATTCATAGGACTTCACCCCTAGTAAAGGATTACACTGGTATCCAAAAAAAATAAACATAAATTACAGCTAAAGACGGATAGAAACACAAAGACAAATACGAATGCTTATTTGTCATACGCCTGGAAACAACAATTACATGGCACCCCATGGATCCCTACAGTCAAGGGTCGTGGTTGCGTTGAGGCACATACCATTCTCTCAACTATTTCGCATATGAAAGATCTATTTGATTAAGGTCTTCGGCGGGAGCAGGAGGGTCAGAACTCCCAGTACTACTATCCTCAGATTTGGGTTCCTCCTTCATAACAGTCTCAATCTTGGGAGTAATTCCCTCACCGGCGGACGCCAGCTCTTTTTTTACCTCAACTTTTGGTATCACCTCCTCTTTAACAGACGGTGACTCTTGTTTGATGAAAGAGGGCAACATCTCTTCCTTCGCAATGGTCTTAGCCTTCGACACGGATGCTACAAATCAAAGAAAGAAGATAGTCATATAAAAACAAAGGACCCTATTTTCGGTTATGCGGCCTAGCCAGTTATGCGGCCTAGCCAAAACAGAAATCATGCGGCCCAAAGTCATGAGGCCGACTTCATGAAGAATTCCTGCGGCTTGAAGTGTCCATGCGGCTCAAGATTTTTCTACGACTCAGGATTTCCCTGCGACTCAAGATCTCTCTACAGTTCGAAAAATTTTCTGGAACTTGAAGACACCCTGTGGCTTGACATATTTTTATGCTTCTTATTCAAAGTATTCCAAATTTGTAATTTGAAAACTTTGAAGGGGGTCTCGTAGAAGCATAAAAAATATGGGGTTCATGCAGATTATAAATTGCCGCATAGGTACTTTGGGCCAAATAGGTCCGCATAAAGGAAAGCCGCATGATTGGTTCAATGACATATGCGGCCCGTCGACAACCAGCTGCAGAAGGAAGATATGAAGCCAAAAGGAGCAGTTCGTCTGATAAAGCTGACAAGTCCTGACAAAACTGATAAAAATGACAGCTTTGACACTTCGAAAAAAAGATAAGACGTGAGACGTCGCCCAAAAGTAGGGTTCGTATGCCTTCATACGGCCAGAAGGAGTGTCATCTAAGCCACATGAACCTTATGCAGCCCAGACATATGTGACCCCAAAGTCTCCAAAATTCATGCAGCCAAGAGTAACTATGATCCAAGCCGCATGAGCTTTATGCGACCTAAATACAGAATCTATGCGGCTTAAATCCTCAAGCTATGTCTGGGCTAAGGAAGTTTGCGACCTAAGCTGCATGAGTCTCATGCGGCCCCACATGGTCAAAAACTGAGAGATTTATACGGCTAAAAAAATGATCCCTGCGACAGGACACATGACAATCTGACCAAGTCCTAAACTGCCCAGATTTGCTGTAACAAAATTCCAACAAATCGACAGATGGCAGCCAAAGAGCAGGTCTTCGTGTGCCAATCAGCCACGTGGCCGCAGGCCATCTATGAGGCTCAATATACATCCTATTATAAATAGCAGGGTGCCATACCCCTGCAAAAGGCTGGCAACCTTCAAGAAGGCAATTTCTTCAAGATCGAAAGACTGCGTCAGATAGTCCACGGAGTAAGGCATAGTTGATAGCACTTTCCCAAGCCTCCACTGTCACCCTCCAGAATCAAAACTAAACAATTGTACTTAGATTGTTTTCTAGGATTTCTTTCTAGGCTTTTCTTTGTACAAGCGAGTTTGTAATCAATTTCAGTGTTCTGTATTACCTGTCTTTAGTTTTTTATGGCAAACAGAGTCAGACAAGTTTACCTTGTCAATCTTGTACTTTAGTTTAAAATATTTAGCTTTTTAAATATCTGCTTGGTTATATTGTTGCAACACCTAGGACCGTGTACAGTACTTCGCGTCAGAATCACATTCGGGTGCAGATGGACGTTAGTGCCATCGGGTATCGATACTAGATATTCACATTTGTGTTACCGCGACAACTCGTTACAGGGTATACTCTGACATTAGGACATGTTCATGTGACACTATATTGCTGACGAATTTCTGTACTTGATTATATCTTGATATAAAGAATTTCGAGTTTGATTCTAGGACGATGACATTGATATGCATGTACTATTACATTACTATTATGACTCGTTGTCCCAGTTAGAGGTTCTGGCCGAGCGTCTCATGGATATGATTTGTGAAGTCACAAGGGCAAGGAGAACATACACCATGCGCTTGGTCTACTTTCGTATATTATTATCGTTGCCTCTTTCCCAGAGCTTTGGAGATTCATGTTACCTTACTTTCTTACCGGAACTACGGAGCCATCATTAGTTACTGGAGTTCCGTACCAGATCTTTGGAGTATACCGTGACAGCCTACGTGTTCGAGTGATGTTCTTAAATTACATTTTCATACTAGTTGGTTATGTTAGATTCACCAAATTTATCAATCTTATTATACCTTATATTCTTTTATTACTATCGTACACTTGGCCTGTATATTATGTACCTTGTTGCGTTTCGTCGAGGACCTGGTTTTCTCTCTAGGTTTAGCAGAGGAGGACTACAGAGTACTCTTCTGTATTATAGATGAGCTCCCATTATATTTCATGTATGTACTCTTTGCAGGTATTTATTCTTTTGTAGTTTATTTTTGATCGTTCAGTAGCATAGTATTTGTAGACTCATATTTTTCCTTTCGAGTCTATTCGGGCAATATGATTATTAGGCTGCAGACTGATTCTCATATTCTCCATTTTTTTATGATTTTGTCCGTGGATTGAGATATAAACATGTTATAGAGGTAGTTACACTAATATAGGACAGCTTTGCGTATTCAATTTTTGACTGGGTCTACTTGGATACGTTGCTGGCTATTGCCACGTGGCCTAGTTTTGTGTATTTTGGGACTGGGGCATGACATAGTTTTTGTGGTAGCCATGCAAGTCCGAATTTATCGTTTCAGTTACGTTATTGTACTGAGCGAGCGAGCCTGTAGTTATGATTAAGAATGAATATGATCTCAATCCACAGCTGATTTGAAAACTTTATTTGCATTTGATTATCCTCCTTGAGCTTCAAAATTGTATTCGTTCATTCTCCCTCGATATCACTATTTTTGTTTCTCGTCTCCTCCTACTACTTCGGAGAGGCGGACATTCGTGCATGGTGATTATCTCTAGATGCATAACCGCGTCAATACGAACAAGGAGCACTTGAATGATATTTTGTAAGAAAATAGTTATCTATAGTAATAATGGTTAGACTAGATAGTTTTCTAGGTGCTGAGCTAGAAAGAATTTACGGTCTAAGGTCTAGTGTAAGATTTGAACCTAGCAACATGAGCCTAGAGTTAGATAAAATCTACCCATTGCCTGAGTTAGAAGTGATTTAGAAGTATTGGTGGCTAGAAGGGTTATTGAAAGATAGAAGTTCAAGTACTTTGTAATAATTTATGGTAATGCACAACTAGATGTTAGGTTTAGCTATAGTTCATGGTGGTTTGAGAAAATGTGTCAAGGACTTAAGAAAATGGAAGCTTGAGGCTCTAAGCTTGGAGAAGGTTATCTGATATTAGGATTTCAAGTAAACTCATGTTTGTATGGTACCATTTTTCATACTTGGATAACATAGAGTAGCAACGATAGAAAGGACAAATCGAGGAAATAATATCGATATATGGCATAGGTTAAAGATAAGGATTAGGTGGAGGATCAACCTGGACGAAATAGTGGGTGACTTATACCTAAGATGAATTTCTGAAACCATTACTTGGTATGAACATTTATAAGATAGCATCGAATTACGACTGTAATCAGAAAATATAAAAGAATGGTGAATAACAATGTTTAAGGATATCAGATTGAGGGACCAAGTAAGAAAATAGATCGAAGATTAATAATGCCGATTTAAGCTTAAGGGATCATTTGAGAGCAGATTAAGTATATGATAAAGAAAAGAATCATGACAAGGGAATAGTAATGTAAGGTGCAGACAAGCTACTATTGTAAATTAAGTATGATAAAATCTATATTAGAGTTTGAGCCTATGGCTATGCTTAACATTAGAAAATATGATAAACACAAGATGTAGGAAAGAGCTACAAGATCAAAAGAGAGAGATAGTTAACTTGAGACTTAAATAGATGCTGGAGAAAACCAATGAGAGAGTTGAATTATAAACTTGGGAACCATAGACATAGAATATGTCAGATATAGAGGTAAGGATGCTAGGATTTGGGTTGTTCAAGACGGTATCTTAGAAGAATTAGGACATAGATGACCAAACTTAAGAAGGAGTAGGAGCATGAGGTTGTATGAACTGAAGGTCCAGATGTTTGGAAAAATAAAAAGTGTTTGATTACAAACTAAGAAGAGTGCAAGAGTATAATTTGATTTCTAGGAAAGTACAACTATAGGAATCTGATCAGGAGACGATCACTTTATCCCTTAGACGAAGTGATGTCGAAGAAGAAAGCCTTTGGAGAGTGCTGCAGCAAGTACTCAGGAGATTATGATCGTTAGTGATGCTTTGAAAGTGATTTAGAACTCTATTTATGGAGTTTAGAGATAACGTTAAGTAGTTATCCAGATTGGCATACACTACAATTGGCGTGCCATTCACCCAGTCACACGAACGGTTGGTTTAACTGCTTGGATTTGTGGCATTCTGTGAGAGAGATGCGCTTGGTCGTAGGCAGTATCACATATATGTTCTTCAAGATTAGTGGCATGCGTGCCATGTCATCTAACTGCTTCTGGATGATTTGATCGAATAGCGCCAACTGTTAAATGGCACCGATCGCAACTTGCTATTTAGTGCCCTCTGCTTAATGTAATGATATTTGATTATCTCGTGCCAACTGCAAATGTTGTGAGGCAGCTATCAGTCATTAAGACAAATCTAACACAATCTTCTCGAGCGCCGCACGTTCGGGATTCGAACAGATTTTCCTCGACTGACGTGTTATCAGTAATGATGACAACTGTTTCAGCTTCTCGAGGAAGCTTGCCACGTGTCGGCCATCGCCACCTATGTCCAGCGCCAACTGATGTCGTGCGTCATCTGATGGCCAGCACCATTTGATGATTTGTGCCCTGGCACCATTTATGAGTAGCGCATGATGATTATACTTTTTAGGCTTCTACAAGTCCCCCTTCAAAGTTTTCAAATTTGAAAAGCTTCAAAATTTGGAATACTTTGAATAAGAAGCATTTCTGTATGATTGGCGCATGACAGCATCATAACTGACCCCGAGTTCTAGGTGTGGATCGCACGACTATTACGGGTGGCTTTAGGCTATAAATGGCCGATAGTAGAGAGAGAAAACACTTTTACTCGAATTTTTTTCTTCTCAAGCCTTTTATTTTCTTCACCTTTCGAAGCTTTCGATCAATCGAAATGGCCCCAAAGAGAATCGCAGCTGAAAAAGAGAAGAAAGTGGCCGGAGCCACTTGGCGCATGCCTCCGTTGATGGTGCCGCAGCACGTCATGCCGTCGGCGAGAGCTGAGAAGGCAAACCCTGCTCTTGAAGGTAAGAAAATCATCGAAGAAAATGACTATAGAACGCTCACGCCATTCGCACATAGCGCGATCAAAGGCCAACGTCGACCGCCTCTTTCAGAGTGTTAGTCGTTGCTTTGCGACATCTGCAACCCGCGCCACCTCTTTCAGAGTGTTGGCTAAAATCAATCATAAAAAATGATGTCCTGCGCTATTTGTTATGTCTTAAGCATGGTGCGCCATCCGATGTAATACGTAAATCATGTGCTGACTGACTGATATGCCATTTAATTTTGAGAAATGTCACTCTGCATGCGCTAACTGAGGACTGTTTTTCACATCCTGTGCCATCCATGATTGGCGCAGAGTATTTCTGTAAGAAAACAATCTTTTTCAAGATTTTTTAACCATAAGTTTTTTTTTGCAGTTGATCTGAGAGAAGACCCTTACGCTGAGGAATTGGATTATGCCTTCCGGGTGTCTGAGTATCAAGAAGATCTCTCTCATGTTAATTTCCCATAATATGATGAGCTAACTTTCAGACGGACTGTGTTGGAGAATCAAGACTATAAGACTCTGCTGTGTCTGATAAATGGCACTCCCTTTTTGTCTGAGGACACAAATCCTTATAAGAAACCAGTGTTCCTCTTTGGAGAAGCTATAGCGACAGACTCTCAGCCTAAGTCGAAGAAAAACTATCGAGCCTTTGTAAGGGGAAACACATTGGTATACCTGCCTAAAATGATAAGATATATGTCTCTATCTCTGTAGAAGCATAAATAAATTTCATAGACCAAGTCAAAGAAGTTGAGAGCTTTACACAAGTCAAACTGAGTCAGATTCAAGTTTTATGCAGAGATCAAACAGAGTCTAACTCTACACGAACTACTTTACGCGAGAGACAGGCTATCCACATTGCATTTAATGCGCGTGATACTGCTCTGACAGAATGATTTTCTGACAGCACATTGCACAGAAGCCAAGAAGATTTTTATACCAAATCTAACACTTGTTGTTTAGCGTGCAGATGGGCCACTTTACGCTCAAGAGACCGCTTCCTTTACGCATGAAAGCTATTTGAGTTTTTATGCTCAAGGCTTTCGTGTGCGTAGAGTTTATTTGAGCTAACTATACGCTCAAGGATACTTTTCAGTCACTTTACGCAGGAAGTCTATTTTGGGTTATTTTACGTCCAGTCTGCTACTTAACACAGGAAGTTTGTTTTGGGTTATTTTTACGCCCAATCGTTTCTGGCTATGTGAGAACATGGTCTGCATATGTGGCTTTCATGCCACACTTATCTCGGAACGTGTGTATGTGCTCTTTCCGTATTATTGAAGTTGTAGGACATATGTCACCATGCGTAGAGACCACAACTCTATATGGGACACGTGTCATCACACGTAAAGGTTGATTTTCAATCATGGGTGGCAGTTACTTGCGTAGAGACCCAATTATGTTACTTTTTATGCACAGAGGGTCTAGTCTATAAATAGACTTATTTTTAACAGAAGAAGTCATCAAGAGATATACAGAGGAGGAGATTCTGAGAAAACTCATACTTTCAGAGTGATATTTCCAGAAGCATTTTTTCAACTTTTTCTCAAGAACAGGGTGAAGCAAAGCAGGAAAGCATTCGACTGTGCCATCAGTGCCATTGTGTCGATACCTTTCTGGTGATTTAGTTCTTCCGATTGTTCATCTTCTTCAAGCAGTTCTCTTCATCATCATCGTATGGTCCAAAAAACAAAGTGAACGTTCTCAGATCAGACTTCTATAGCAATATTCTCCAGAATCTACTTGTACTTTTGTACTTTCTCTCATTTTCTTTCAAAAGCCAATTTAGGCATTTTGTTAAGTGAAACAAAATGGCGACTCTGCTGGGGACGACTTTCTCCTCCGACGAGAAAGTAATTGCTCAACATGATGATGTGTCGATTGGATCGACAAAGAAGACTCTGGTTGTTCAATTCGACCAGACTGTTTATGAAGAAATGCTCCGAACTGGGGGTAGTACTCGCTGCTCCAATGTTCAAAAATCATGAAAGGTGTGAAAAGTTTGGATTCCTAAGTCCAAAGCACCCTATGATCTCCCTGCTGTCTCTGAAGGCAAGGGAATTCTTCCCACTCTTGTTGTTGGGGTCCCGTCTGTGACGAGGCAGTCCCTACTTCAGTTTTGCACCCAGGGCATAAAAATTTAGTCTTCCGTCTGTGACGTAGTAGACGCTCAAGTCTTGCGCTCTGCGCGTAAAGGCAAATCTCCCATCTGTGACATGGCAGATACTTCTATTTTGTGCTATACGCGTAAAGGCAAATCTTCTGTCGGTGACATGGTAGATAAAGTTCACAATGGTGCTTCTGTACCTAAAGTGAACTTGCCTACACACGTGCAGTATAAAAATAAGTCTTCTGTTACTATGACAGACAATTCCTTTGGTTTATCATAGAAAAATAAAAATTGTGGCAAAGCTTCTGTTTTACGCCAACAATCCTCTAGTGCTACTTTACGCAAAGTGCCTAATCTTAGGATTACGCGCAATACGGATGGTGTTCGTACAGCACAAAAATCAACTATAAATTTATGCACACACCTTCAAGCGCACAAAAATGCACAGCTTTCTGCTAGTGAAGCCAGTAATCTTCTTTATACACAAGGGACTAAACGTTTCTCTGTCCTGAATATAATAAAGAAGATGACTCCTTCCACTCCTTCTGATTTACGCGAATTACTTGTACAAAAGCGTAAAAACAGAAAATCTCCTATGATACTCCCCCAAAAAAATCATCATTGTGAGTGTCACCAAATTGTAATCAAATATTGCTGTTCGGCTTCTAAATGGTCAGTTTTTGACCGATTAAGCTACAATGTGCCTCAAAAACAAATTGATGATCAAGAACATGAGTTGTCCTATACATCAGTCAATATGGCATCTCATATCAATAAAGGATGACGTCCAAGACGTAATCCGTCCCGGACTCCAGGTCAACAAAGGTTTAACTAAATTCTTGACACTTTTGAAGGAGTATATCAACATACTCGGTTAAGAAGTCAACGACCTGTAAACATGCATTCTTCGGATTCAGAGGCTGGAGGTAGCCAGTACTTGGAGTCAGAAACTGATAGCATTGATTCATACCTCTACACCAATCCCTCTATATATTCAAGAGAGGTTGAATCTTATGTTATCGGAGAAGAACCAGAGACGTCTACCTCTAATACAGAACAACGTCTTTCAGCGGTGGAACAATCGCTAAAGGATATGCTTGCTATGATGTAAAATATGTATCAAATAATGATGACTCAGCAAATAGTCCAACAGGCAGTGGTAACACCGGTGCAGGTAGCAGCGCAAACTCAAGATAGTCAAGGGGTTGACATACCTTTGAATAATCTGAGTCAAGAGCCTGTTATAAATCAAAACTCTGCATCTCCTGATCCTCTTGTTCCAGAGGATGTATCACCTCTTTGGGGGTTACGGTACATCCAGCCATAATTCAATCAAATGTGCTTCCTCAAACTAGTAAAACTATTCAAGCAGTGCGTGAGTTAAAAGCACAGTTTGAGGTTCTTAAGCACAAAGATCAGCTCCAGAGGTTGGGGATCAAGCAACCTTATCCTCCCTATTGGAATGATGTGCCTTTTCCTTTCAAATTCAAGCCACAATCTATGGTATTATTTGATGGAAAGGCTTCTCCAAGTCAATATATCAATTATTTTGATATTATGACTGTGCATCTACAGAAGAATGATGCTCTTCTCACCCGAGGCTTTCTAGGGTGTTTGACGGGTACAACATACGATTGGTATCACAGTCTACCCGACAATTGCATATCGTCTTTTGACAAATTTAAAGCAATGTTTCTCTCTCGTTTCTATGAAGGAGGAATGGACAAGAATATGTCTTCCTTAATAGAGATTAAGCAAAAAGAGAAGAAGATACTCGGACGTTTATTGAACGTTTTCGACAGGCTACTTTAAAAATGCCTCTTGGTATGCCAGATTCAGCATTGAATGATACATGCAAAATGAATCTGCGATCGTCCATTGCTGTTTTTACAGGTTCTCAATTCACAGATTGGGCCTCGTTTATTATAGCAACAGTTTCAGCTGAGACCAACGGTAGATTAGCTCATGAACATGGGATGATCTTCGCCTCAAAAGATAAAGGAAAAAAAGCCTCTTCAGGCAACAACTATGGTAATCGCAATGAAAAAGAAAAGGAAACCCTAGTGGTAAACCTTTCGAAACCCAAAACAACACCAAGTAATCCAGAGTCTTCTAAGCCGAAAGAAGAATACTCTTTCGATGACAGTGATATTCCAGGGATATTTCAATGTCTCATGAAGAGTGGTAAACTCCAGATCCCAGAGCCAAAATGACCTAATAAGGTGGATTTGGTTGATAATTCCAAATATTGTATCTATCATAGATACATAAATCATCCCACGAAAGCTTACTATGTCTTGAAGAAGAAGATTCAAGAATTGATAAATGCTAAAGCTATCGCTTTAACTAATGATGATCATACAGTCACAACCAATATGGTTTCTCTTCAATTTGGAGCTTTTCCCCCACAACAAGTTCCTGATGGGGTTGTCCCAATTCTGAAGGCGATGATGAAGATTATGAATCTTCTACCAGCCAGAGATCAAAGTGAAGGATTAGTGCCTCTCACTTTAAAAAATGGTGAAATCATATGGGTACACCCTGACTTGGTACCTGAAGTGGAACATGAAAGTAAAACTTCAAAATCTAAGAAAGGCAAAAAAGTCAGAACCTGCAATATGATTTCTCATGTTGTTATCACAGATCATGATGATTCTAATCATCTATGGGATGGCATCCCTTTGAAAGATAGACTACAAGATTTGAATATATGCCCTCCGAGTTTAGCTCCTCCTACCAAACTAAAGCTCACTCATCAGTAGTGGTTAGCAATGAACAGTATCCCTTTGTACAGGGCACAACAAGTTTTTGCTGCTTACAAGAAAGCTCCGGTTGGAATTCTACCTCCTGCACCGAAAGATTCCACACTTGTGACTACAGAGGTCTCTGTTCCTTCTTTATCTGTCGGACCATCTGTTGAAAGTCCACTACCCACTCACTTGTATAGTCAACAATTGGTTCATCTCATGAAAAAGATGGGTTATGACTTTCAAAAGGCAGAAGGCTTGAACTATGGCAAAGGTATGCGAGTCCCTTTACAAGTTCATGGCTAGAAATCCTCTGTCGGATTGGGATTTGAGGCCCCTCGCAAAAATTCCCATAAGAAGAAGACTAAGGAAAAGAAGACTAAATCCTGTAATATGGTACTTCATTCTCCTGAATCTGAAAAAAAAACTTTTGATGGTACAAGGTCTGGAAAAGACTACCATTAAGATTATAAGAGAACTTCCAAAGAAGCAGAAGACACCGCTGAAACACTACCGACTCAGTCATCTTCTGTTCCTACTGAGGCAAGGCCTTCTAAACCCCCACTGGTTGAAAAAGAGAAATAGAAGGTAGTATATTTTGACGTTCCGCTGAAGTCTGGTTCAAATCAAGGGTCGATGAAACCCTATAAATTTGACATACTAGCCCAGTTAGCCAATACTCCGGCTAGACTTTCCATATTTGAATTGCTCCGACTTTCTAAGAAAAGTCAAGAAACCTTGAGTGAAGCTTTGCTACAGGCGGATTCATGCTTAGCTCATCTCAAAAGTCCTGACAATATACCAGTGTCGTGTCCTCAATGCCAAGTATGATGGAATCAATTCCTAATATTACTTTCACACATGAGGATATGCTGTTAAAGTATAATCGACATAACAGGCCTTTGTGTTATATGGAGTATATTGACTCTACTGAAATTGACAGGATTTACATCGATCTTGGGTCTTCCATCAGCATTATTCTTTAAAGTATGCTACGACCCTTGAGGATTCCTACTAGTGAGTTGACTTACACTAGTACAACAATTGTTGGTTTCAACTCTGGAAAGAGTAAACCATTAGGAAAGATTCTCTGAAGATTCAAATAGGTGATCTTTGAACTATGGCGACCTTTTATGTTATCAACTCAGATATATCTTACAGTATCCTACTTGGAAGACCATGGATACATGAGCATAATATTTTACCTTCAACTCTCCACCAATGCTTCAAGTATGTGGATTCTCAAGGGATTGTGAAGACTAAATTTGCAGACATCAATCCTTTTAAGGGTGTTAAAGCCTATTTCTCTAATTCAATACTCTACAAACAGGAGCATGTGAAGGAAATATCTGATATGGCCGAATATCGGTCGCCTGCAGAAGATCAATCTGTTTTAGAAGATCCTTCAGAAGATAAACCTTTATTGATTAAAGTTAAAAGTCGAATTCAATCCCAACCTGTTAATGATGAACCTTTGGTGATTAAAGTCAAAGGAAGAACTCAAGCTATGTCTGATGAAGCTGTGAGGATTCCGGTCAAAAATCGGGTTCAAGCCAACACTAATGATCAACCTCTCATGATCAAGGTCAAAGGACGTACTTCTCGTACAACTGATCCAGAACCACTGGTTATCAACCTTGTCAAGACTATGCTGAAGACGGATGACGGTCCGTTAATGATCAATCCAAAGCATAATAGTCAATCTGTAAATGATGTAAATATTGATCACTCTGTATTCTCTCATTTTAATGAAGATTTCCTTTTAGAGTATATGGCTGTCAAATTTGTTGAAAGAATGAATTTATCTACTGATAATCAAAGTCATAACATAAAAACTGACATAAATACAGAAGAATCCTTATATATTAATCATAAAGAGAATTCTTTTCCTCCTCATATAGATGTTGGACCCTATGCTCAAAGGTTCCTAACATCTTCTCCTTATCTTCTACCTGTAGCCTCATCATCACAAGCTTGTGTAACTTATAGACGTCACGAAGAATCTTATTTTGTGATCCCGTCTAATAAGAAAAATAAGCGCCAAATTGTGTTTGGCTTGGCTAGAAATATCCCTGTTATTCAGACAGATGATCTCATAGAGAAATATAAAGGAAAAAAAAATCAGAATTGACAAATATAGTCAACAATCTCTTAAGATTATCCAAAATATGGAATATGATTTGAAAACCATGCTAGGTCTCAACCAAGGCAAAGGTAGATGATTACTGTTATGTGGTGATCCGTTTTATCAACGAACTCGTCATGGGTTGGGATACGATCCATCCTACATGTTTAATAAAGATATATAAGAAGAATTTTCTTCCAGTTCTTCACAATCCTTAGATTTTGAAGAAATCCAGTTTATTGAGTCTGATACATCCTACATATTTAATGAAGATATGAAAGAAAAATTTTCTTCCAGTTCTTTAGAATCCTCAGATTCTAAAGGCAGCCAGTATGTTGAATCTGAGTACGTCTTTTCAGTCAATATGGTTCAAACTGATGGTGAATCTGAGCTATTTAAAAATGACCCTTGGGCACAACAAATGGACACTCAATGGGAGCTTCATTTTGAACAGCGACAGCCACCTACAGAAGATAAAATTGTCCAGATTGACGTTGGAGACGAAACTATGTCTAAGCCGATATTCATCAGTAAAAACCTTTCTGAAGATGAAAAGAAGAGTTGATAAAGTTGATTAAAGAATATATTGATATCTTTGCATGGAGTTATGAGGATATGCTAGGTCTAGATCCTAAAGTAGCTACTCATAAACTCAATATTCTTCCTAATGCCAAACCTGTAAAACAACATCAGCGGTATTTTTGACCAGATATGATGGATGCAATTGAAGCAGAAGTTAGAAAGTTGATTACATGTGGCTTTGTCCGTGAAGAACAACACCCAGATTGGGTTGCCAATATTGTTCCTATCATGAAGAAGAATGGAAAGGTTCGAGTTTGTATAGATTTTCGAGATCTCAATGCAGCTTGTCCAAAAGACGAATTTCCACTTCCTATCACTGATGTCATGATAGACAATACATATGGTTTTGAACGAATGTCTTTTATGGACGGATTTTTAGGATATAATCAAATTAAGATATATCCAGGAAATGAAAAGCATATTGCTTTCCGTACACCCCTTGGAGTTTATTGCTATACAGTTATGCCTTTTGGTCTAAAAATGCCAGTGCTACTTATCAAAGGGTTATGAGCAATATTTTTCAAGAACATCTACGAAAAATAGTTGAATGTTATGTGGATGACATCGCTGTCAAAAGTCAATTAAAAGATGATCACATTCAAGACTTGAAGATAGTATTTGAGTTGATGCGTCGACATCAATTAAAGATGAACCCTACTAAGTCTTTCTTAGGGGTTTCCAGTGGCAAGTTTTTGGGATTTGTCATTACTTCTCAAGGTATCCATGTTGATCCTGATAAGGTCAAAGCAATTCTTGAAATGCGTCCTCCACGTAATCTGAAAGAACTCTGTGGATTTCAAGGTCGCATTGCTTATATCAGGAGATTTATATCCAATCTTTCTGGGAGATGTCAACCTTTCTCTCGTCTATTAAAGAAAGGTGTATCATTTGTTTAGGATGAAGCATGTCAAAAAGCCTTCAATGACATCAAGCATGCAATACCTTACAAATCCACCTGTTCTAGTACCTCCAGTAGTAGGAAGACCATTTTTGCTATATGTTCGAGCCTTAGATCATTCTCTTGGTGCTCTTCTTGCACATAAAAGTGATAAGGATCATGAACATGCAATTTATTATCTTAGCCGAATGATGGTTGGAGCTGAACACAGGTATACTCCTATTGAAAAAGAATGTCTAGCCTTGGTTTTTGCCATTCAAAAGACGCGACATTATGTAACAGGACAAACTATTCATGTCATATCCAGAATAAATCATATTCGGGTATTGATGAGAAAGCCAAGCATTCTTAACTTCCGGTTAGCTATCTGGGCAATGTTGCTTGCTCCCTATGATATGGTTTACATACCTCAATAATTAGTGAAGGGTCAAGCGTTAGCTGACTTCTTAGCAGCTCACCCTATACCTGAAACTTCCAAACTATATGAGGATATTCCAGATGAAGTCATAGATTGCAACATGACTTTGAGAGATGATATTTGGCAGCTATACTTTGATGGAGCATCACGAGTTGGGCCTAAAGGCAATATTGTCTCCGGAGTAGGCATCGTCTCGGTCTCTCCTGATAAAATAGTCATATATCGTGCTTATTCTCTTAATGAACCATGTTCCAATAATGTGACAGAATATAATGCTCTGTTAATTAGTCTTCAAGTAGCAAAACAATTAGACATTGATTCCTGGAAGCTTATGGAGACTCTCAACTGATTATTAATCAGGTCAAAGGGACATATGAAGTCAAAAATCCTGACCTCATTCCCTATCATCAAGTGGTAATCAAATTGGTTCTTTCATTCAAAGGATTTTTTATTGAATTCATACCACGTTATAAAAAATTAGAAGCTGATACTCTCGCTAGTCTAGCTGCAGACTTAGCAGTTCCAATTAGAAGACAAAAACACCATTACTTTGTTGGATAGAGATTTATTCTGTGTCAAGAATAATTTACATATCGAACAGAGTTATATTACAGAATCAAATTCTCAGCAAAGGGATTGAAGAAGTCCATTTATTGATTATGCGGTCCATAGGATTTTACCTGAAGATCCAAAAGAAGTTGCATCAATCAAAAGACGATCATTTTGATTCTACTACGATTCTTCTTTGCATATGTTGTATCGTCATTCTTATGACGGACTTTTATTGCGTTGTCTTTCAGAAAGTGAAGCCAAACAAACACTACGTAAAGCTCATGATGGAGTTTGTGGGGCACATCAACCAGGCCCAAAACTACAAGATCATATTCGAAGAATGGATTATTATTGGCCTTCTATGATAGCAGACGCTGTGGATTATGCCAGACGGTGTAAAGTATGCCAGATTCATGTTGACTTTATTTACCAACCCTCTGAATTCTTACATCCTACAGCAGCTTCTTGGCCTTTCGAAGCTTCGGGCATGGGTATTATTGGTCTAATTAATCCTCCTTCTGTAAAAGGGCATCGGTTTATCCTGGCTATAACCGATTACTTTTTTAAATGGGCAGAAGCAGTTCCTCTTGTGGAAGTGAAAACGTCTAATGTGGTTAGCTTCATCAAACATCATGTCATTTATCGTTTCAGAGTTTCCCGAAGGATAATCCATGATAATGGACCACAATTTGCTACTCAGGTATTTTATCGATTTTGTGATAAGAATCAGATCCAGAACATAGCTTCTACGGCTTATAATCTAGCTGCTAATGGTTAAGCGAAAGCTTTCAACAAAACTATTATTAAACTTCTCAAAAAGTTCGTCTCTTCTAATAAACGTGATTGGAATGAGAAACTTGGAGAATGTTTATGGGCTTATCGAACAACAGTCCGAGCTCCCACTGGTTTTACACAATTCTTACTGGTTTACAGATGCGAGGCTGTTCTTCCATTAGAAATTCAGATTCCGTCTCTTAGAGTAGCCATTGCTAATGAGCTAACCTCTGAAAATAATGATCGCTTACGACTCCAAGAACTTGAGGGTCTGGATGAGAAGCGTCTTCAAGCACAACAGCACATTGAGCTATATCATGCCCGTATATCTCGAGCTTTCAACCGTAAAGTTAAAGAGAGGGTATTCAAAGTCGGTGAGCTAGTCTTAGCTGTTCGAAGACCTATGGTTATGACTCATAAGATCAAAGACAAGTTCCAAGCTAAATGGGAAGGTCCTTATGTAGTCGATATTGTATTCTCCAATGGTGCCTATAGGTTATCGAAACCTAATGGAGATTTGATAATGATGCCAATTAATGGCAAATTCTTGAAGAAATACTATGTTTGAATTTTTTCTTTATTCCCCAGCTATCAAGGTTTAGTTAAGCTGATTATTTATTCTCGTAAAAGAGAATTTTGATTTTCTGTCTTACCATTTGATTTCAGAAAGAAAAAGATTTATTATTTATCATGTCCACATTACCTCTGAATAAATATTAAATCTATTTCTTTTCCTTATTCCATCTATCATGTCCGTATTACCTCTGAATAGATATTAATCTTTTTTTTTGAGTCATTACGATCTATTATGTTCATATTACCTCTGACAGTATTGTATGCTCTAAAAAGAAAACAAGATTTATTATCTATCATGTCCACATTACCTCTGGATAGATATAATCTACTTTGTTGAGTTTGGAAGACTTATCATGTCCATATTACCTCTGATAACTGTTTTCTATCTCACAACCATTTTATAAAGAAATGTTTCATTCATTGCATGATTTAAAATATTACAGCAAAAGAAAGACAAAATACAAAATTCTTTATTGATGATATGAAAAGAAGAATATAAAATTCTTTATTTTCTAAGGTGGAGCAGATACATCTTCAAGCATTTTCTGCAACTCTGCCAAGCGCCTTTTACGAGAACTCAATACATTTGTAGTAGCTATGGTACGACGAGCTTCGGGGGTACAGAGATGGGAGAGTTCGACGAAAGTAGCTATCATTTATCTTTGGCATTATCAAGGATTTTAATGGTAGCTTCAGCACCAAAAACCTTCTCTTCCAATATTGAGCTCTGCGTCAAATGTTGGTCTCGAGCTGCAATCATCTGCTCTCTTTCTGCCTTTAAACGAGCCAACTCTGCCTCAACTTCACGAATTCTATCATTTTGTTGATAGATTCTCATATTTGAAGTTTCATAGGCTTCTCTATGTGTCTCCAGCAGGGGTTTATTTTCATTCAGGAAAGCTCGCTCCTTGGCAACTTTACTACTATAGTCTTGGAGAGATTCCTTAAAAATAGTCTTCCGAGTGATGTATTCAGCTGATAAAGTATCATATTCGGTCTGGATGAGACTTTCAAGGGTTTAACTTGATAGCCTTAGATATTCCTTGATAGGTTGTTCAAGTCCTTCTACCACCTTCTCCAAAGCTGCGGCTCTCTCAGCGTCATTGAACATAGCAACATTCCCGATGGTGGGAGCAATTGCAGCCTTCAAGCTTTCATAATTTAGGCCCTTCTTCAGGACCATCTTGATCAAGGCTGCCAAGATTTTGTAGAAAGCTTCAGTATGAATCTCAACTAAAAGATTCATTTCTGCATTAGAGCTTGGCGTGGCAGCAAGGTCTACCAAATCACTCTTCTGAAGACTGGGAGTAGATATTATCGTTGTCTTGGTAGCAGGTTGAGCTAAAGTTGTAGTTGTGGTTGCCACTATAGCTAATTGATCCCCATGAGTTCCAGAGACAATATCTTTAGCACTTTTGTGGATCATTTCTCCAGCCATTTCTGGAGCTGAAACTACTTGAGTTTCGGTGACGGTGATTGTTACGGTAGGAATGGTGATTGTTGTAACCAATTCAGGTTCATACACTGTCTTCTCAAGAACTTGTGCCGAATCAGTAGTAATAACTGAAGGTGCTATTACTATGTCTCCGAATCCGATCGATGGGTTGACAATGTCTTCATCACCTTTGCTGACTGCAGGCCTTTTAAGCTCTGACAGTATTTTAGTTGCAGTTAGCTCTTCATATGCAACCGGTTCTTCGTCTGCAGCTGGTTCTTCTGCAGCCGGTTCTTCTTCTCTTTCTTCAGCAAGAGAAGGCAATTCTTGGTGGGCCTCCACTACAGGTTCTTCTGGTATTTCCATAGATGAAGAGTCTTCTTTAGAAGCAGAATCTTCTTTTGAAGAAGAACTCTCTTCTTCAGACTCTATGTTTTCTTCATGCATAATTTCTTGAGGAGGAAGAGGAGCCACGAGCTTTACTACAGCAATGACACCTACAAAGATTAAGCAAAATAAGTTAATATGCAAAATCATAATACATAATTTTGTATAGATTTTGAGTAATTTATATTTATCTGGAGTAGGTGCAGGACGTACTAAGAGTTCGTCATAATCTTGATCCCAGTCATCATCTTCTAAATCGAGAGCCGGTTCATCTGAGGGGATGGGTTCCGGATCATTAGTATGAGTCCTGGCGGTGTCTTCGATAGCTTGTGCCTTTTGTGGCAAAGTGAGCTGCAATGAAGTACTGAGACGTCCGGGAGATAGGAGCCCCATAGTTTTTGTTGCTGCTGCTGATTGGGATGCTGAAGACCCTTCTCCAGGATGAGCTGAAGAAGATGTAATTTTTTGAGGCTCCTCAACTGGAATCTCTCTTTCCGGAGTAGCGGCCCTCTGTCTGGAAGGCCCTTTAATAGTGACCATTTTTTTATTCCCTCGGGTAGCAACCGCTGTGTCGGATTTACGCTTCCTAGAGGTAGAAATTTTAATTGCTCCTGCTGGTGCCTCCCCTAAACCCGTTAGGATCATTTCTAGATATTCATCTGGAACAACAGCATCATCAGGTATGTCCGAAGGTACCCTAACTGGTTCTTCGACGTTTCCTTCCTTAACCCATTGGAGACTTCCCTTTATGTTGTAGTCATTTGCAAAGGAACGGATGGAAGCATAAAAACGAGCATACGAATGAAGCATTCGTAGCTCAGTTGTACTGGTGGCGGTTGACACACAAAATTTAGCACCAGTACATCCAGCGATGAAATATCTCTATGCCCTTGCACCATCAACTAACTTTCCATAATGGTTGAAGGTAGTAGAGGGATTACCAACGTGAAGTTGGTCATACCCGAATTGACGAGCGAACCGACTGGACAGATACGGTTCGAAGGTACAGTTATCATCAGTTCTATACATCAGAGTGATGGTCTGATGCATATCAACCAATTAAAGACAGGCACAGGAAGTCCCATCCTTACTTCATCTACATCTTCAAATTACACACCGAAGCAGTCAGCCGGAACTGACGGTCGTATACAAAAAAATTTCCACCCATGAGAGTAGTTTAGTGCTGCTCGGGTATCTGCCACTGAATACAATCTATGAGGCTTCATAGAACTTTTGGAGGAATACCTCCGCTCGATCTTCGGGGCCTGGTGGCAATAAACTGCAGTTGTGGTGCAGTAACCAGCCCATTAAATAAGTATAGGGCATCTCCACCATAGGGAAATCCTTACGGTAGGGAGCATTACTGATTAGCTCCTCACCAAATGCTCGCAGACCAGCATTTATCTGACACACCATTATCGGTAATAAGCTGAGTCTGGTCTTGAACACCAAACGTACTGCTGGCCATAGTACATTCCGGTGAATTCTGTCGACCGTACCTGTCCCGAGTATGACCCATCTCCGCAGCCACAAAGAAAGAAAGCCCGCTAGCAAGGCTTCCTTTGAGATCTTCCGACTGCCATGCTTCAGATAGCTCAAAACTTTAGTCCTCGCAGGGATTTCTCCAGTCTTGGTGGTCAGAAACTGATCCGGAGACTTATGTATGATCATCAAACCATGGATCAGATCCGAAGGAATTATTGAACAAGGGTTGATGGTTTGAGCCTTGTTTTCTTGGAATCTTTCCTTGTCATCCTTAGATATTCTATCCTTATGGTAAAATAGATAGGTTGTCCATTTATTGGTGTATGTTAAATACAACCCACTTTCATACATAGTGGTGCAAATCAGATAATGGCACATCAATTCTTGATATACTTTGACTAAACCAGGATTTGTCTTGCTAATCTCTTCTAGATCCTGGTTCGAGGGAACGCATTCTTCATATGAAGCTTTTTCCATTGGCAGCTTAGAGATGAATTGCATCTCATGCAGTACAAAACCCATTTATCCTATTGGGGTTACAAAAGTCCCTGTTGAGCTGATGTACAACTCCATCAAAGCTAAGAACAGGTTATTGTTCATTGGTATGCCTTGACTGGTAGAGGCTACTGCTTCAAACAGCCCAATGGCTCGTAGCTCTGTTTCAAAGTGCTTCATGACCCAGGCACTGAGTTGAATCCAGTTCTTATTATGTGGGGTCATCCACCCTGGAAGCCTAGGGTTAACCTGAGGATATAACACTGAAACGTTCATAAACTTGTTTATGAACATTGGTATCTGTACTGGCTAGATCAGAGCTGAATCCTCGCTTGGTGTGAATCCAGGCTCTAAACCGAAGAAAGGGACAACTCCACCACTGGGAGTGCTGGTATGATAGCCCATTTGGTGGAACCCATCTCTCTTAAATATGATTTTTCCTGGTCTACCATGACTGTTGTGAGTCAGGTTCCAGATCATATGTCTTGTGTGGGTGGCGTAAACGAACGAAGACAGGGGATAATCCCTTGACATTGACGGGATGTACATCGCTCTCTCCCCAAATCTAAATACCCAGGACTCATTCTTAGGATTTGTCTGAGATTTGAAGTCAATGGCATCTCCAAACATGAAGGCAGGCTTCCAAAATTATTGTCAATCCAGTGATGTCAACAGTTCTCTGTTTATCAAAGTCAGCAGCATCCTGTCTCCCTGAGCAGCTATCAGTTGTTGTCTCTCTTCAGGGTATTGTTTGTCTGATTGTGGGAACTCAACATGAGACAGATTCTCCAAATAGTTGGAACCCAAGATACCAGTCGGGGAACCAAAGATTTCAGAGAGAGGATGAATCTGCAAGTCTACTGCAAAAAGAAAATAAAAAATCAAGTTAGTAGAATTCAAAATTGATCTTTAGACATTTTTTGCTTCTACATAAGTAAATGTTTGTGCGTAAAGATTTTGAAAATTTTCATTCTTTGTTTTCAAAAAAGATTGGAAAATATCCTAAGTTGGCTCATCTCTATGCAAGAGTTATTTTACGCAAGAGAATATTTGTGCATAAAGAATTTTTGTTGACTAAAAGTTTTCTACGCGTACTTTTCTCTGTTCAAAAAGTTAAAGTTATACGCATATAGTCTTTTGAATTACTTTACGCTGACACGTATGAACATGGGTGACTTGTGTATTTTTAAGCTGGCACATATAAATATGGGCGTATTTAATGCTTCACATTTTACGTTGGCACGTATAGACGTGAACGTATTTTGTTGTTCATATTTTACGCTGGCACATATAGATGTGGACGTATTTTAATGATTAACATTTTTTACGCGGGCACTTATTGACGTAAGCGTATTTTTGTTGTTTACACTTTACGCTGGCATATATAAATGTGGGCGTATTTAATGCTTAATATTTTACGTTGGCACGTATAGACGTGAGCGTATTTTGTTGTTCATATTTTATGCTGGCACATATAGATGTGGGCGTATTTTAATGATTAACATTTTTTACGCGGGCACGTATTGAGGTGAGCGTATTTTTGTTGTTTACACTTTACGCTGGCACGTATAGACGTGGGCGTATTCTGTTATTTCTATTTTACGCTGACACGTATAGACGTGGGCGTATTTGGTGATTTTTATTCTACGCTGACACGTATAAACGTGGGTGTAAAGTTTAGGGTTCAGTTCTTCTTCTTCTCTGACGAACCCATGGCCAAATTAGGTAGGGTTCTACCTATCATGGCCGGAGCCACAACGGGGTTGGTCCTTTGGGTTGCCTCCGATGATGCAACGGCGGTTTCTGTATGCTCACTCCTCGACGAAGCAGCGGCGGGCTTCTTGCCCTTGGCGCCGGCGGTGCACTACAAGAAAAATGACGATTCTTGACGGTTTATAAGTTGATGGTCGTGAAAAACCGTCAAAAAAATGGCTTATCTTGACGGATTCAGCCTTACGTCAAGAAATGCCTTATTTTATGTTAATTTAGCAATCTCACAGCATAATAGTTGACGGTTTTAGAGGATCCGTCAAGAAATATCCTTTTATTTAATGACGGTTCGGTAATAACCGTCAACCAATATATGCCTTAAAAATTGGCACGATTTTTTCAGCTGCCATTTTGGCAATTTTTTTTGAAATTTGATATATGTTGACGGGTTGCCTTTCAATCACATTTTCTTTATTTCCCGATTCTTTCCTCTCCGCTCTATTTATCTACGAGCAGATGGAGAAGGAGAGCCCAAACCAACAAACCCTTCTTCCTCCTCTCCATCCTCTTCTTCCTCTTCCTCCTTTCTCTCTCATATAGATCCTTTCTAAATCCCAAACCCTAATCCCCAAATCCCCCTCCACTCTGAAAACCCTCTCTCTCTCAACAATCATGTCCCCCTCTCGTAGAACTCTCTCCCCGGTGGCCATCAAAGCTGATTCGAACGACAAAGAGGGAGATCTCGACGAGGACGACGTCGACCTAGGTCCGATTTCTCCTCTTTATTTTTTTCCTAATATTGAGATTTCAAAAGAGGAATTTCTGAAGCGGTTCGGAGAAGGCTATGGCTACCCGAACGCCCCCAAGAACATCGACCAGATTAGGGCTTCCGAATTCAAAAGATTGGAAGGTCACACTTTTTATTTTGTTTTTGCAATTTATTTGATACCCAAATTTCAAAAAAATTGGGTTTGTTAGGGTTTTATTTTCTTGGTTGATTTTAGGTCTAGTTTACTTGGACCACGTTGGAGCCACTCTCTACTCGGAGTCTCAGATGGAAGAAGTAGCCAAAGAATTGTCGGTAAATTTAATTTTGGTTGAATGAATGCCTTCAAGTCTGCTAGAGAATTTTCGGTAAATTTACTTTTGTGCTTTACAACAAGTGAGATATTCTGATTATTGATGTGGAAGGAAGCTGAGATGCCCATTTTTTTATCTTTTACTTTTGTACTTTTGTTGCTTGATCTCTTTCGCAATGACACGATCCTTCTGAAGGTAATATTGTCCTTTTTATGAAATTAGAAGTCCACAATTTGAATGCAAAAAAAACTTAGTACATGATGTGTAAAAATAACTGTTGGATTATTTTTAAAATTATACATATTAAGAACTTTCTGACAAGTATCTTAGGTCTGTCCAACATCAAGATGTTGTTGCAACATCAAGATGTACCTCTGACCCCTACTTATAGAATATTTTTTCATCGGCTCAAACCTTCATCCTGCAGGCAAGGACCATGTCTTATAGTGGCACTTCTTAATTAATTGTTGATTTCTAAAATTCTAAGGGTTGCTAGATGGTCCTATAGTTTAGAATCTGTTTAAATAGTTTAATAGTAGTAATTTTGTGCAAGTACGAAACTCATGGATTTGTATTTGTAATTGGATTAGTTTTATAGTGCGCTTTACTTATAATGTGGAAAATCTCTTAAAATTAGAACAGAAACTTGAGCAAGGAACACTTGGTCTCTGAATATGTTTGTAATGGAAAAATAAAAGAGAGTGATTATTGATTGGTTTTTACCATACAGGTATACTACTGCAAGGAGGAGAAGGAGGTTTGCCTCTGCCACTCTCTGGCCTTCGATTTGCTGTTCCAAGGAGCCGAAGCTATCCGTAGTTGAGCAAATTTCTTTTAGAGTCCAATTGCTTGAATTTTATGCTTCCGTAGTTGAGCAAATTTTCTCTTCTCATTTATCAAGTTTAATGTGAAGGCACTAATTTAGTGTAATAATTGTGTTGATTTATAGGGGCAACACCTAAAGGAATATTCAAGGCAATATCCTTGCCTGGGTTAACAATTGCTCATGTTAAAAGCCACCTACAGGTGACACGTTAATTAATGTATGTATTCCTGCTCATGTTATGCTCTTGTATTGTTTTTATTGTTTTTATTTCATCTAAAATGAAGCTTTTAAAGAACAATCATGTAGATATTTATATAAGAAAGGTATTACCATTGGCTTCTCTGCATATGAGACCCTGAGATCCCGTTGGAAGCTAGAAAGGTATTGCCATTCGATTTAATCAGTTGTGATTCATTTGTTATAGATTTTACTTCTCTCTATGATATAGTTGTTAACGTGCAATTTTGATTACTTGGACCAGGCCACACGATTCTCCTGTTCTGGTTAGCTTGGCTTGTGGAAATCTTTCTGGGATTGCATCATCAACTGGTATGTAACGTCAGCATACTTTATGAACTTGCACAGTTTGGACATGGCTCGTATCGTAAAATATGCTATATAGAAAAATGAATGAAGTTGCCCTGATTATTGGAATAAGTTTGATTAGGTTTTATTTTAGATTAGAGTCAAAATCTATATTTTTAACACATACCTGATGAGTACATTTAGAATATTTAATTTGAAATGAATAAGCTGATTCTGATCAGCAATTAGTTATTAATTCAACTGTTCTGGTAACAGGCACCTTTTATCGGACACTGAGAATGCACACCAATTGAAATGACAATTTTTTTTTTTACATTGTGTTGTACATTGATCATTTCCTGCATTCCAAGTATTGTTTGTATTTTGTTATTATGCTACATGGCTGATGGTTTTATTTGTGGACTTCTAGTGCATTTATTATTTTTCTATGTTAACCCCTTTAGTAAATACTAATTAATGTCCTGTTATATAACGTGGCATGATTCAAAGGCATGTAGTGAGAGTTAAAATATTTTCTTAAAATATAACCGTCTATCATGTCATTTTAGATAATCCATTAATTTTTTACTGTTACATAAATGATACCTCTTCTGGTTTGCACACCAGCCTTCTTTTGAAAATGATAATATATCACATAGACAACAATTCTAGAAGTTACCCTTACGTTAATTATTATACACATAGTATTTTGGTGGCATGATATTGCTAGTTGATGTAAAATTACACATATTGTGTGTGCAGAATAAGTTATTGTTATCGTTCATTATTATATCAAACCAAGTTCAGTTTATGTTTCATAGAGGCGATAGTAATCAAGAGACTAATGGAGAAAACCCAAGTAACTTCATTTTTATTGATTATACCTTATGCTTAACTCCTGAGTGTTCAGGACAAGAAGTTTGATCAGATCAACTGTAGATAAATTTTCCTACTTTTAGGTCCACTGAACATGGTTCTGTTACTTATGCCAGTGGATATGTTGTTTACTTTGAATTATTCTTTATCCTTCAATTTTTTGTTTGTTTAAGGAGCTCAAGCTGGAGATAAATTACTAAATTAGAGCTTTCAGAAGGTTTCTCAGGGGACAAGCTTGAGGCTAGTCTTGAATTGCAACCAATAGATAGTGTATTGATAAAGGATCACTTCATTAATAAGAATTCATGATTTTTTTGAACTCCTTTTGTGCACAAGTTGTATGTTCATGCTAGATGACAAAAATTAATAGTGAGTTGAATATCTATATAAGAACATGTAGGAGAGTATATTTATAATTTGTGTTCTTGTTCTCTTAGGAACTTGCTAAAAATGAAGATGGATGCATGTTGTGAATAGGGGAATGCTGTGGATATGGAGGGATGTGCTTCGATATGGTTTGCTATTTTTTTGTTTTATTTAGTGGTGTTGGTGGATTATGTCGTTGTTGGACAAGTGAAGAATACATGTGGTGAGATGTGTATTAGAAGTTTTTGTTGTATGAACAATACAGTTTGTTAATATAAAATTTGGGTTTTATAATAATTTGATGTGTGCAGCTTCTGGATTGATATAATGTGTGGTTGATTAATATTATATAATTCTTGATAGAATTTTGGCATGCTTATCTTGACGGTACTCTAGATAGCTTCTCTTGACAGTTGTCAAACGTCAACTTTAATTCATATCATGCTACACAGTATAGCCGTAAATTAGTGCTTTTTATGACGGGTTTTGTCCGTCAAAACAAATACTTTTATTGACGGCTAAAGACCGTCAACTAGGCCAGAGTCAAGAAAAGTTTTTGCCTATATTGACGGTTCCTAAAAAGAGCTATCTTGACGGCTAAAAACAGTCAAGAAAATTACTTAAAATGACGACAAAAAACCGTCAAGGAAAGCCATTTCAGGGACCGTCAAAAAAAGGGGGGAATTTTCTTGACTTCGGCCTAGTTGACGGATCTACAACCGTCAAGATACCCATTTCTTGACGGGGAATCACCGTCAAGAAAAGCCCTTATTCTTGTAGTGGTGGTTTTGCTCTTGGGGGGCATTGATTTGAACTGAGATTTCGAAGAAGAGAATAAAGAAGATAGAGATTGCAAGGATGAGTAAAGTTCTCTCTCTACTCACAAAGCTCTATTTATAGAGAATTTTGAAAATCGGTTCAAATTCTCGAAAATTACGCTGACTGTTGGATATCCTGAATATTACACTTCTAAGCTGACTGTTGGGTATCCCGAACTTTACGCGGACTGTTGGATATCCTGGATTTTACGCTTCTGTTCAAAGTATTTCAAATCTTAGAAAAAATTTGAAAACTTTGAAAGAGGTCTTGTAGAAGCATAAATAAATTTCATAGACCAAGTCAAAGAAGTTGAGAGCTTTACGCAAGTCAAACTGAGTCAGATTCAAGTTTTATGCAGAGATCAAACAGACTCTAACTCTACGTGAACTATTTTACGCGAGAGACAAGCTGTCCACATCGCATTTAATGCGCGTGATAATGCTCTGACAGAATAATTTTCTGACAGTACATTGCACAGAAGCCAAGAAGATTTTTACATCAAACCCAACACTTATTGTTTAGCGTGCAGATGGGCTACTTTACGCTCAAGAGACCGCTTCCTCTACGCATGAAAGCTATTTGAGTTTTTACGCTCAAGACTTTCGTGTGCGTCGAGTTTATTTGAGCTAACTATACGCTCAAGGCTACTTTTTAGTCCCTTTGCGCAGGAAGTCTATTTTGGGTTATTTTACGCCCAGTCTACTACTTAACGCAGGAAGTTTGTTTTGGGTTATTTTTACGCCCAATCTTTTCTGGCTGTATGAGAACGTGGTCTGCATACGTGGCTTTCATACGACACTTATCGAGGAACGTGTGTACGTGCTCTCCATATATTGTTGAAGTTGTGGGACACGTGTCACCATGCGTAGAGACCACAACTCTATATGGGACACGTGTCATCACACGTAAAGGTTGATTTCAATCATGGGTGGCAGTTACTTGCGTAGAGACCCAATTATGTTGCTTTTTACGTGCAGAGGATCTAGTCTATAAATAGACTTATTTTTAATAGAAGAAGACATCAAGAGATATATAGAGGAGGAGATTCTGATAAAACTCATACTTTCAGAGTGATATTTTCAGAAGCATTTTTTCAACTTTTATCAAGAACAGGGTGAAGCAAAGCAGGAAAGCATTCGACTGTGCCATCAGTGCCATTGTGTCGATACCTTTCTGGTGACTTAGTTCTTCCGATTGTTCATCTTCTTCAAGCAGTTCTCTTCATCATCATCGTGTGGTCCAAGGAACAAAGTGATCGCTCTCAGATCAGACTTCTATAGCAATACTCTCCAGAATCTAATTGTACTTTTGTACTTTCTCTCGTTTTCTTTCAAAAGCCAATTTTAGGCATTTTGTTAAGTGAAACAATCTCGATATGCCCATGCTAGCTATCTAAGAAAAATATCATGGGATCTCACACCTGCCCAAGAAGCTAGAGTTGGAAGAATATGTCACAGGCATGGGGACCACAACAGAGACATCTTTCGCTGTAATTCTAATCAGTATAGCACCCGCTTAAGGGGTCTAAAACCAAGTTGCATACCGTCAGATGATGCGACCATGATGCTACCCGTCAGAATACCCATCTTTGCCAATATGTATGCTGCGTCTGAAGGAGAATATCCTCGTAATGCTACCATGAGACTAACTGGCCTAATGCATCCGGAGATTTTTCGTTGGAACCGCCTTTCTGTGTGGTCTTTAAACAACTTTCATGAGAGGTTACAGGAACTGGGACTCTACGAAGCCGTTCTGACTACCTCTTACGGGATCCAAAATAACTCCAACTTATTTCTGGCTTTAGCATAAAGGTACTACAGTAGGACAGGTACCTTTGCCACCCCTCACGGAGAATTAGTCTTTGCCCTCCATGAAATGCAGTTTCTTTTGCGTCTGCCAATAGGAGATAACCCTTATAAAGAGTACGTACCAACAGAGGACGAGCTAGAGGCCTTGGCCAAAGTGAACCCTCAAATGGTGGCAGTTTTTGATGAATTGTTGTGTCACTTTACAACCTGCATGCATTTGTACAAGAGCAGTGCTACATGCTATATATCTAAATGGTTGGTTACCTCTTCTTTAGTCACAACATAGACCCTAAAGTGAAAGATTAGTCTGAATATACGTCTCACTTCTTTGAGCCACTTGATGCTCAAACTATTTCTCAGCTAATAGAGGAATCCGACCGTGTTAACACAGAATTAGCTAAACCCTGGAATGGTTATGCTGTCAATAATCCCCTGGAAAGCTATATAAAATAGAGTGGCATCGATTTATTCCTAGAAGCCACCTTAGCAGGCTTTCTTTCCCTGTGGTTACGACGGTTTGTCATCCCAGGTGCCAGTGCCGTTGGCCGAATCCATCGCGACGTGCTGTTTGCAGCAATGCGTTTGGTATTTAGCTACAAGATGGATATATTGTCTGTGATGACCAGTCGGCTGAATGCGAGACTGGGAGCAGCCATTTTATGTCAGGTGGTTATGAAGCTGGGAGCAGTCAGACAGCCATCTCTGAGAACCCCATGGCGAGGCTCATTATAGAACGAGACACTAAACCCCGTGAGACTCCATATATGCTGCCAGATTCAGGTAAATTTCTGACTTTATTTACCATTGCTACTTTGATATTATATGATATGATGAGTTTGCTTTCTTTTGACTGTAGAGGGTCACATGGGGACCCTTGCTGTAGCCCCGTTGACGTCTACGACCTTCAACTTCAGTTCCACCAAGGCTTCCCTGGACCTGGGGACTCATATTGCGGAAGAAAACTCTTCAAAGATGCCTGTGCCAAAATCTTATGGTGCACAAGCTGCGATCACTCCGTCTTCTACAGAAGGAGGAGTTCTTGGCAAAATGGCGACACCTGGTGTATCGACGATGACAAATAGCCTCGTCGAGAATTATACAAGCACATTCTTTCTCTCCCTGAATACTTTTGTTCAGATGGCCATGGATAAAAGCCACCCTTACAAATCAGTAAGAAGAACTGCCTCTTTTGCGATTGAAGCAATATGCAATATCGGTGATACTGAAAGAGTCAGCTTTTTGGAGCTTATCTTAGATGCGCTTGAAACGCCTATCAAATCTTATTAGGATTTGACAAGAGGCAACATTCAAAGACTCGTGGATGTAGAATCTGAGGCAATGGCTCATAAATATGAGGCACGACAGACAGCTTTGAAAGATTCAGTAGTTATATCCACAATATGAGCTAGAGAAAAGGAAAGAAGCATTATTGAAACTACCTCTGCCATTGAACGTTACAAGATTGAAGTTGCAAAAAAAGAGAAAGAAGTAGCTGAATGCCAAACTCGTCTTCAAGAGCTGGAAGCTGAGATGGCCAAGCTTCGCGAGGCAATCACAACAGCCAAAAAGCATGAAGAAGAAGAAGTGCTTAAAATGCATCAAGTTGTCGCAAGTCGTCTGGATGATTTGATGAGGCAGCAAGATGAATTCGTCCAAGTTCAGGGTACAGAAATTAAACGCCAAGTTAACTCATTGTAACCTTTTGACCCAGAGTCTAGGAAAGACAGCCAGGAAAAGGTGATTGAATCCAGAGTGGAGCGAGCCAAATCTTTGAAGAGGTTGATCACCGATCTTAGCACCCAGCCTTCCAAATAAAGTTATCTGATTATAGCAACTTTTTTTTTGTTTTTTTGAATGTTTAAATGGATGTAATGATTTTCTGTATTTAGTCGTCATTAAATGAAAACTAATGATCTTTTTGTGACTCTACTACTTATTACGTATCTGTTTGAGACACAAGCAATAGATAGGAATAAGAAATATGTTCAAAGGTACTGGACATGACATATCTCTTGAAAATAATAATACATATTATATCTGTTCAGAGGTAATGTGAACATGACAAAATATAAATTAAAATATTGTCATTTTCGAGACGACATCATTAAAGGTAATGTGGATGTGAAGAGTCGTTTAATATAGATAGCAGAATTCAGAGGTAATGTGGACGTGAATTCGTATATCTGTTGTTTATCCTTGGGCCAACTAGGACTCTAGGATAGGATCTCTCTTAAAACAGCTGGGTTTCAAAAGATGATGTTTATGATAATGTAGTAGATTTGGTGGATTAGTGATGATGTATCATAAGATCTGGATAGACTACGCTGGGGATTTTTCAGACGAGTAAATAATTCAAAGATTTGAAGTATGTATAATATTTGTAGAATATACAGTACACACTTTCAAATATGGTACTTTTTTAGAAATTTGCCGTTGATAGGTATCATAACGATTCAGCCATTCATCCCTGACAGTTGATAAGCTCCGTTAGAGAAAACGTTGCTTATAACATAGGAACCTACCCATTTTGGTTTAAACTTGCTCAAACTCATGTTTGTCATAATCATAGGACGTCTGACGGTAAGGACTAGCTTGATTTTTTGGAATGCTCGTTCTTTGACTTTACGGTTGAATGCTTCTGAGATACGGGCTTGATATAGTTCGATATGTTGTTGAGCTAGTAGCCGCTTCTCGTCAAGTGCTTCAAGCTCCTGAAGTCGAAGATGATCATTGTTTTCTGTTGTGAGCTCATTGGTGTCACTCCCGTTTTTTGTTATACATATTTTTAGTATACGTGTACGGAATTCTGACTTTTGTCAGGAGATCCGTATTTTGACTTGTCTTGCTTAGCCTAGTCTTGGTTTAATCTTAACTTGGTTAATTCGGTTTGGTTCAACTTGGCTTGGATTGGCTTGACTTGGTTTGTTTTGGTTTTAGATGAGAAGGGTTTGTATAAGAACCAACGCCTCTCTCTCCTCCATTATTAATCATTACTTCTTCATCTTCTTCATTTACTCCTTTCACCTAACAAGCCCTAGGCAAGTGCAACTTGCTTCATGATGGACCTCAAAATTTATGGTTCTATTGTCTTCCTTGCTTGATTCTAACCCTCTTTAGAACTTGGAGATTTTGGTTTTGATGGTTACATTTTTGTAGATCTAAGTTTATAGTTTCTTTGGTTTTGGTCTCTTAAACTTTGTTATTTTCAAAAACTACATATTCCATATTGTAGAGACTTCAATTTCATTCAGTTAGACCTTTATTTTGCACAATTTTGAGTCCTTTAGCCCAAGTTATGGACATTGGAAGTTTCTAAAACTCCATGGCCAAAAGCTTGCTGGTAGGGACGTACCTCATGCACCTCGTGCGCACTTCACACACCTTTTGGTCCACACACCTTGCACCTCATGCACCTTTTGGTCCGTGCACCTTACAACTCGCGCACCTTTTGGTTCGTGCACCTTGCACCTTGCACACCTTTTGGTCCGTGCACCTTGCACCTCGCATGTCTTTTGGTTTGCGCACTTTGTATCTCGCGCACCTTTTGGTTCGCACACCTTGTACCTCATGCACCATGTACCTTGTGCACTTTTGGTTCGTGCACCTTGCTCATCGTGCACCTTTTGGTTTACACACCTTGTACCTCGTGCGCCTTTTGGTTCGTGCACCTTGCACCGTGCGCACCTTTTGGTCCGTGCACATTGTACCTTGCGTACCTCGTGTACCTTGTACCTCGTGCACCTTTTGGTTCGCGCACCTTGCACCTCGCTCACCTTTTGGTCCGTACACCTTGCACCTCGTGCACCTCGTGCACCTTGTACCTCACGTATCTCGTGCACCTTACACCTCGTGCACCTTGTACCTCGCACGCCTTGCACCTTGCGCCATGTGCCTTTTGCTCGTGCGCGAATTACTCTAAATGACTGTTTTTGCCCATTTAAGCTATTTTGTACCTACAATCTTGAAAAACTCAAAACATAAAATTTGTAGATCTTTGTCTTGGCTTCAAGAATCTGTATATCTCACTTTAATCAAAGTTCATATGTGACTTATAGTTTCAATCACACATGGGGGTTCTCGTTCTTCTTTGCATATTTTTTTCTATACTTGGCCTAAATTGCGACGACCCGACTTGACACTTGATAGTCTTGAGATAGTAACTTGAACTTGACTTGAACATGATAATATGAAACCGTCTAGATAACTCTTAATAAGTGGCCCGTCGAGGCACACTCCAGACAAGTACTCTTGACATGACAAGTAACCTGACATGATATGTATAATCTTGAAAGGCTGCTGCGAAAGCTACCCTGATTTGCTAAGTAACTCTTGTCTTGACACCATAGTTGACTTTTTTTTATTGTGCCTATACAAGCTACCTGTCTCATCTTACATCATGTCCAGGACAAGGATTCCTGGTTACCACGGTCATGAATTCACAATAAATCTGACTAGATTAATGACTACATTGATCAAGTACTTCATATAGAGAGATCTTTTCTAGTTACAGGTGATCCCATTATCCCGGCCACACCTGACGGGCTTATAGCTTGTCAACGAGTAGGGCACATTTCCAGCCCACTATCATATGGGGCACTTCTTAAAAACATAAGTATTGAAAGTATACCAGTAATCTTGATAACTCTTATAAATCACCTCGCCTGGATAACCTGGATAGCTGCAGGGCTTGTGACTACGGGAACATCTCATTGTATCTTACTAGTAATTAGGCATGTGATAACCCTAGTTAGCTAATGATATCAAGCCGTAGGACTTGATTGGCCGTGCCTGAATGCTTGCTCGTGATTAGCATGGGAATTATATTCCGTCTCTTAGTGCAAGCTATTATTTTATTCTAACCCTGTCTTCTTGTCATTTAAGCCTGTTCATTTATTTATTCTTCTATTTTTTTATCTGCTGGTTTTAGTTCCCTAATGAAGCCTCTCTTGTGACACTTGCTCTTTCTGGGGTCTGACCCAGCTGGTTTTGTATGGCCAGATTTTGGAGTGATACCCAAGGATCTTTCTGCTTATCAGCCAGATGGTGAACACCAGACGTAATCCTGGTAACGAGTGGGTTTCTTGTTTTGCTCTCCCACTCTATTATAAATTATTCTTTTGAGGCGTTTAGCCGCCGAGCAAGTGTTAGCTCGTATTGAAACTTAAATTCTGTTTGCCTAAGGGCTGTAACATGATTGACAAATCCTAGGGTTGATCATGTATGACTTAACTCTTGCTAGTCTTCATATTTTGTATGACTAGCTTCATGATCATCTGAATATGTAATCTTTGGGATGCCTTACTTTGTATGTCTGATTATCTAACATCCTGTATTATTTACTTGCTTGCTTGAGATTGAGACACTAGATTTGTTCATGACCATAAGTGACTGATGGATTGTAGTTTAACCCTTATGCATCTAGAAAGCCGTAACCGTATTATGAGGTGGGTTGCACTTTAATGTATGTAGCTGGCTATGTCTGTCCTCCGTTCTCGAGTATTCTGGTTCTGGGGCGTGACATGGTTTAAGTGGTGGCCCATGCAGGTCTTATAAATCAAGATGTGTGAGAGTTTTACCGAAAAAATGTCTCAATCGGTATTCGTCCTTGATCTCTACTCGTGCTTTCTAATCTTCTTGAATCTTGGCCTGTTATGGTGCTTTATCCTTGATCTATCTTGGTCCTTCCTTATTGTTCCCCATGTTATTTTTTTCAGTAGCATTTTTTCTGGTCCTACCGATCAGCCGGGTGGAGCACCCCCAGATAACCAGCAACAAGTGAACCAGCCGCAACCTGGGGACCAAACCCAGCACTCAGGGCAACATCCCGAGTCATGCCTTCTAGGGAGCAAGAGCCGCTAGTTCAGCCAGCCCAGCCTGCAAAGCCTGACAATAGAATCCTGATGGGACTCATCCGGGACTTGCTTGCATCACAAGATCGTTGGGGCGATGCCCAGCAGTAGACAGTACGAGATGCCATGGGCAGAGTTGATTATCAAGGGAACAATGCGGCTAACAACTTCAAGCATCTGAATCCTCCTTTCTTTGATGGCAGTGAAGATGCTATTGCCGCTGATGCTTGGCTACAGGATATAGAGATTATTCTGGAGGCAGCTAGGACTCCATAGAAAGAGAAGGTGGCCGTTGTGCGCCTACAGTTATTGGACTTAGCCCGCAGTTGGTGGGGGATGCAACCAGTTGGATTGGCGACACCTGTATTATGGGTGGTATTCAGTGATAAGTTTCAAACGAAGTACTTTGATACAGTAGATCGATATGATCTGCATACAAGGTTCAACAATATCAAGCAAATGGGAAGGACGATCGATGGATATGCGGCCGAGTTTTCTAGGCTTAGTCGATTTGCTCAACCTTGGTGGCGAACGAATTGGACCGAGCACAACAATTCCAGCAGAGACTCCACCTAAAGATCATTCTAGCAGTAGAGCAGTTTGAGCACCAGACCTTTGATGTTATTTTGAGAGCAGCTACGAGACATGAATATATCTCCAAGAGGATAGTAGATCGAACTGGAGGACGAAAGAGGCCTCATGGACATTTATCCCAATCATCAGCACCAGCCCTGACAGCTAGGGCTTTGACTATTGGAGCTCCTAGGAGGGTGACCATAATTTTGTCAGTTCTGCACTCTACACCGACGTACCCTCAGCAAAAGAGGCAGAAGCAATCTTCCACAATGGGTTGCTCTCATTGTGGGAAGCCTGGGCACGTGGTTTCAGAGTATCGCTAGGCACAGGGATTGTGCTTGGCTTGTGGGGTACCGGATCACAAAATTGGGTCATGTTCGCATAGAGCCAGTTTATCTTCATGAACCCTAACCAGTCTATTGGTTAGGGCACCCGCACCAGTGCAGCAGCAGCATCAGCAGTACCAGCTTCCGAGGCCGTTACCGTTTTAGGCTCAACAATATGCTCAGGCCCAAGCTCAGATTCAGAACAGGCAGAGAGGTCACTAGTAGATTGGACCAGCACCAAGAGGACAGGGTCAAGCTATGGCTCTGACCGTGATAGAAGAATTGGCATCAGGTGAAGTGGTGGCAGGTACCATTCTCGTCAACTCTTTTTCAGCATCAGTGTTATTTGATTCGAGTGCATCGCATTCATTTATGCCTGTACGATTAACTACACGGATAGGACTGGAGCCCGAGTCATTATCAGTAAGGCTCAATATACTTACTGGTAACGGTCTTGTGGGACTATATAGAGTATTTTTCTCGTATCGAATCGTAATTAGCGGTAGAAAGTTTTCCGCTAGATTGATAGAATTCTCGAAGGCCGACTATGATGTGGTCCTAGGAATGGATTGGTTGAAGGATCAATATGCAAGAATAGACTACCATATTGGCAGGATTATTTTTGGTATTCCCGACGAAGAAGAGTTTTCATTTTCTAGAGGCGAAGTAGAATCTTCTCTACCAGTCTTGCGGATGGCTATAGTAGCAGCAGTTCAGTTTCCCAGAGTAGTAGAAGAATTTTCTGATGTATTTCTCGAAGAGCTCCCAGGCATGCCGCTAGAGGGAGAGAGAGAGAAGAGAGATAGAGTTCACCATTGATTTGATTCCAGGGATGACACCAGTATCAGATAGAATCTAGCACCATTAGAGTTAAAGATCCTGTATAAGATGATTGAAGAACTCAGAACCAAAGGATTCATTCGTGCTCGTGGATCAACTTGGGGAGCCCCGATGCTTCTTGTGAAGAAGAAGGATGGTACGTCTAGATTATGTGTTGATTATCGTATCTTGAATTATGTAACAATATACGAACAAATATCTCCTACCAAGGATAGATAACTTATTCGATCAACTCAGTGGAGCAGCAGTATTCTCGAAGATTGACTTGCGGTCGGGGTACCATCAGATCAGAGTAAGAGTGCAAGACATCCCGAAGACAGCATTCAGATCTAGATATGGATATTGGGAGTTTCTCGTTATGCCATTCGGAGCGACCAATGCGCCAGCGGTATTCATGGATCTTATGAATCGTATCTTCATGCCCTATTTGGATCAGTTTGTGATAGTGTTTATAGACGACATCTTAGTCTATAGCAAGAATGAAATAGAGCATGAGCAACATCTTCGAGTAGTCCTTCAGATTCTCAGAGAGCACCATTTGTACGCGAAGTTTAATAAGTACGAATTTTGGCTTGATCACATTTCGTACTTAGGTCACATCATCACCAGAGGTAGAGTGGAAGCGGACCCCCAGAAGATAGTGGCTATAGAGACATGGACAATACCTAGTACCATCACAGAAGTTTGCAGTTTCCTAGGATTGGCCGGCTATTACCGACAAACTTTGCTCGGATTTCAGCACCAATGACGTAGTTGACCCGCAAGGATGTGCAGTTTGCTTGGACAGTAGAGTGTCATAGTTCATTCGAGAAGTTGAAGTAAGGATTGATGACGGCACCATTCTCACTCTTCCAGATGGAACTGGAGAATTTTCAGTTTATTGTGATACTTCAGGCAGAGGATTGGAATGCATCTTGATGCAGCATGGAAAGGTAGTAGCTTGTGCATCACGTCAGCTTCGTGATCATGAGAGAAATTATCTGTCATGATCCGCACCCAATGTAGGGGCACGAGAAGTGGGTCCATCCAGCCTATGCCGCAGTGTCGACGATAGAACGCTGTCCTAGGTCACATACATCTAACATATTATAAATGTAACTGTACAAGATATACTCTCCAATCGGAGGACAATACAAAAGGTACATCTCAATCACAATTCTAAGGTAGAAATAGCACGATATGATAGATATGAAATCTCAAAAGAGAACATACAAACAGAAGAAAATAAGTCTAAGTGTCTAAATGACACAATCATGACAACATCCAGAATATAATACAACTCAAATGTCAAATACAAGACATAAAGAAATAAGATAAAGCCTAGCTATCTAGCCTAGGCAATGGGAATGATGTCCTCAGCTAGAACTGGGTCCTCCTGTGGTCTAGCTCACAAGTGTCATCTAGGTATGCTCCATAATAAGTAGGGCAGAACTCCTCGGTGTCATCTGTAATACTTTCAACAGGTCCAGTCAGGACAGGAACGAGCACATTACTCTCACGCAGTTTATATCAAGAAAGGAAATATAAAACAAGCAATAGAATAGTATACATGAAGTGTTGTAAGAGATGTACATGAGTAGTAAGAGAGATATCTGGAAAATAAGATATATATTTGGAAAGTAAGAACTGTAAGTGACTATAAGTGATTTAGAGCACAAGATGGTTATGTAACTGGCTTGATGTTGTACACGACTAAGTTACAGAGTTTGTACACAAATAAACTAAGGAATAATCACATAACCACTTCTACTCTACCATCCTCAATCAATACACAAGGATCCATTCAAGTTATGTTACGTACACGATGATTAGTTTGCACAAGAAGATCATGTGAGCACACAAAAATACAAGATTTGTACATGAATAATACGAATACAAGGAGTATACGATGCACATGATAAAGTACACGAGCTTGAAATACCCGATGTATCCGCTGAGGGGATAACATCGCATGAAAAGATTCATATAGTACTAATTCGTGATAACAAGTGTCAGCATCAAGTAAAGTAGTCTAGCGCAAGAATATAGATCATGACAAGTATGAAACGATCAGAGAATGTACTCGCCTAGTATCCTGAGTGACCGATGAGCACAGATGTTCTAACCAGAGTAACTGAGTCCTATTTAGAGCAACATAGGTTACAATTCATCCAAGATATTATAAATGAAGTTTACAATACAATCTACATGATACTTGGTTATTCTAGATCAAAGTCAACTCTTAGTCAACTAAGAGTCATGGGTCAACTATCTAGGGTTTGGTCAAATTCTAGTCAACAAGCTCAATTAGGCCTATTGGGTCCATTCTAGGTCAATCTATAGGGTATCTCAACCAAAGGCTAGGATACCAAGACACTAGATAGAAATCATATATATACTATACAATATATATATATATATATATATATATATATATATATATATATATATATAATATATATATATATAAATATATATATATATATACACAAATATATATACATCAACTATATATGAAGGTAAGCCCTCATATAACTCAATACCCATATACTCTCATACAACCTTATCAACCCTCATATCCAATTCTCATTAGGAACTCACAAAACCTATACTCTAAAACCAGAACCCAACTCTGAACTAACCTGATACATTATTTACTTAACTAGAACTAACCCCTAACCATAACTCTAACATCCTAATCCTTAACCTTATTTCTGAAACCAAACCGATAACTGATACTAGCAAACCCATATCTGATACAAACCAAAAGAGGGACTGAACAATAGTGGATACTAACACAGGCACCTAGCAATCTACTAAAACTGAACACTATATCTTACTGAACCATGCATATGGCTAATACATAGCCTCTCATCTATCCCTAATTTCCAGTTCACCTGCCCTCTTCTCCTTCTCTGATACAATCAAAAATAATGGACACTAACATGTGCCTTACTAATTTCTGAAACAAAACCCTAAACTCCGGAACCCCACACACTCACTCAAGACCATACTAACATATCTCATACTAACATCTCCACATTAGGATACACATCACTGAACAACAAAACATCTCTCATTCCTGATTGAACCCTCACGCACTAGCACACATATGAACATATGCAAATGCCAATTGCCAATGCTACAACATGGCCAAACTACTGCTGCTCTGTAACAGAGCCAAACTCGACCCCCTCTCAAATACTCATCTGTTACCAACATCCAACCTTTAGGCAAAAAGGGCTATCTGAATAAGTCTTTACTCATTCGAGCACATGCTTGATGGCCAAGAGCCAATGCCATAGCTATTGGCCAATACACAGGGCTTCCTATACCAGACCCTTGCCTCGACACTTGTCCAATGGCCAAGTGGTCCAACCCAAACCATATAGGCCAAATTCTAATGCCAAGTGCCATTGTAGGGAACCAATGGCCAAGTGAGTCTACAAGTGTGTGTGTCATGTGTGTCTCTATAAGGTTGTGTGTCATGTGTCTTAGGAGGTGTCCAATCGAGTGTCCAACAATGAACAACAACATGGTATCAGAAACTGAACCCAAGTATCAAACATCAAAATATATATTCAAATACCCACAATATATATGTGAAACTAGAGAATATAGGAAAGGGGGTGTGTGTCGCTTGTGTGTCAGCAAGGGGGTGTGTCACGATCCGGTCCCAATTTCTTGGGTCGAATCGGATCATGCCCAGCCTGCACCGTGGTTGAGACGGCGGCAGTAAGCTGTATCCACTTGCAGGTAATATCAACAACACAATAATTGAAATTTGTCACTATTAATAAATCGATTTTATTTAAAAACTTTGTACAATAAAATGAAAGATACAACTGAAATACATTATTTGTACAACCATCAAGAATTATAAAAGATGAAAATAATATCTAGGCAGTCAGCTCGAGATCATCGTCCTCCAGTTGAAACTCGGATAACATCGCAGGACAATCATCATCAGTGATACCTAAAATGTTGGGTCTCCAGTCAGGAGGGAGCAAAGTACAATTTACGAATATTCACCAATTTAAATAATAATTTGGAATTTGCAATGTTAAACAATTAAAAAAAAACAATATTTTCTAACAATTCTACAATCGAAAACAATGTGATTTGAGTAGGCAACGAACTATGACCGGATTGGGTTGATTCACTAGTATCCTAATGATACGGTCCGGCCTATCCCCGTGTGTAAGAGGGGTAAGCTCGCACATTGATTCATTATGGGGCTTTGGTCATAGACGCTACACTACTCCCCCAATATCCCGAGTTAATTAAATTCAATGAGTCAATAACAATCAATACTCTAGGAGAGAGTTCCGTGTAATAATGTGGTTTAAAATTGCAATAAAACAATTACTAGATAAATTACCGAATAAACATAATTGTACTTGCCTTGAATTATGACTGGAAAAGGATTGTTGATGGAGACTAGTACCGTCCTTGAAATCCTACAATTGAGAATCCTGACTCAGCATCAAAATTGAACCATTCTAAGTGTGCTAGTTACAATCTCTAGAATTGGTCCTAGTCCAGTTTTATGTTGTTACTAAATTACACGCTTATCGAGATAGTTTCTTTTAATCAATTTGCGAAGGAACTAAATCATGTTAACATTTATTTGAGAAAGTTCGTGTTTTTCGATTATTTCGCAAAACTTGTATTTTTGTAATATATATAAAAATTAGGTTTTTCTTTTAATGAGAAAGACATGAATTTGTTGAATTACAAACTTGTAATTTTCCTAGTTATTTATTGTGAAAAAATTATTTTAATTTCTATAACAAAATAAATATTTATTTATTGTTTTACATGTTTTACGTCAACCAACAAACCAGAAAACAATAAAAATACTAAGCTATTACAAACTTTACACACCAGCAGGAATGAATGGGCTTATGCCCTTACACACTATTTCACATGAATTTAAATAAGAGAAAACATTTGGTTAGTCTTTATAAATTATCCTACAACTAATAATTTAAATTAAATTAAATGATTTCGAATCTCAGACTTTGGTCCAATCGTCATAAATAGCTAATGCCTCAACGTCCGGGCAAAACCGGTTTCGTTTGCACTTAGCTAGGGCCCATTGACCAATACGGTCGTCGCCCAAAATCCACTTTATAAATATTTTCGAAAACCGATTGAAATTCATTTATATAATTTTTTTATAAAAATTTTGACAACATTCCCTCTATATTCGGGATAACCCAAAACTGGGAAAATGCGTCAACAACACACAATTAATATCCCAAACCAGGGAATAACCATTTTTATATAAAAGTATACTCACAGAAATATTCCCGAATTTATTCGGAAACACCAAAATGAAACCAGAATACTATAATTTGGAAAAATCCGAATATAATTATTAACCAAACTTCCCAGGAACTTTTCCGAGACAATCTCGGAAATTCCGAAATCAAACCATCAGAACCAAACTTCCGAAAATCCGAATATAAACGGAAATTCCGAATACGGAAACTTTTTTCCGAATCAAATCTCGGAAATCCAGAGATTTTGCGGAACATGGAAAATCACACAGAAAAACATTACAGAAATGTTTCCGGATAACCGAAAAATATTACGTCTACCAGAGAATCGAATTCCCGAAGGTATTCGAGGACCAAAATCATCATCGACACAACGGGGAGGGACGAACTACTGTGATTACGCAGAATTTACCGAAAGCTTGATGACGGAATCCGAAGGGTAGCCTCGGACTCGGAACAACGCTTCGCCGGGGTACGGCTGCGCGGACAGCACACAAGCACGGGAACAGTGGGTCGAGAAGGCACAGCGGGGTACGCGAAGTGTCGCCGGCGGACAGGGAGGCCGCGCGGGGAGGGGCGCCGGCGTCGGGCGCGGCTGGCGGTGGTGTCGGGATCGGCGGATGGCGGGTGGAGCTCGCCGGGCTAGGGGCCGGCCTCGGGAGGGGCTGGATCGGGTGGCTCGGGGTCGGGCGCCTGGGTCGGCGGGGAAGCCGCGGAAGGGGCGACCGGCGGAGAACGTTGTGGCGGGGTCGCCGGCGGCACTGGGGCGGTCGCCGGGTGATCGATGGAGCGCCAAGCTCGAGGTCGCCGGAAATTGGGGTTAGGGCACGTTTGGGGAAAGAGGGGTGGTGAATGAGAGGGATGAAGAGGGAGAGGAAGTGGTGAGGTTTATATAGGGGAGTGAAGTTGGGGGTTATGGAAGATGAGGAGTGAAGGGGGTTACCGGAGACCACGGGTCGCCGGTGGGCGGCCGGTCGGTTTCCCGCGAGGAGGGGAGGGGGCTCCGGCCATTACTTGCGGGGGAAAGAGGAATGGGTCCAACACAATAAGTAAGAGAGTTTATGAGCTTTGATAAAGGGAAAGGAAAAGAATTCTTCCCTTTACAAAAAGTAATAATATATAAATAAAAACTAAAACTTAAAGTTTTGCTGGTGAAAACCGAGATTGGGTTCGGTTTCGAAAACGGATCGAGACGGGTCAGGCCAAAACAAACATATTTTAATTTTTCAAAATAGTAATTTTCTTCACCGACTAATATAATAATACTATTAATAAATAATAATAATAATAATAATAATAATAATAATAATAAAAATACTAATAATAATAAAAATAAGAATACTAATAATAATACTAACAATAATACTAATAACCTAGTTTAACTAATTATCATCTAATATTCCACCGGAAAATTCTATAATAATTTAAAAATAATGAAAACAGATTTTACGGGTTTCACAGGGTGTCCACGAATTTGTGTCCAAGAGTGTGTCGAATACAGTGTATCACATGTATCAGAACTGGCAGAATACTACCTCGTGCACACGTGTCGATGAGGATTGGACACAACATGTCCATCAAAACATCTGGTACTCGTGTTAGTAGGTGGCCTAGGTCTAGCGGTAGGTGTCAGTAACCCTGCATCGCATCCTAACTATGTCGTGTCGAAGATACGAACCCGTATCAGTGGCGGTCTTTACGCTTGTGCAGTACATGATAAGATCAATATGAAACATAAATTTGTGTCCAACACGATACTATACCTCCTTAAACTTGGGGAGGGGCCTGACAGACATGCCCCCCACCTCCATGCCAAGTGGCACGTGTCCACGTGTCATATATTGAAAGAAAACAGTATCGGATAGCAGGGGACAGTGCTAGGGTCTCGTGCTCAGTCCCGTGTCCACTTTTGGACAGGAAAATGACACGAATCTCAACTCAAGGTTCCATAATATTAAATCACACATAAATGACTACAAAAATATGAAATTAGTTTTGAAAAACATTAACAAACAGTTCATTGGGGCATTTCATCAAATACCTTACACTACACTTCGATACACCTCCGATACGCGTATCAAATGGACATAAAATCCTACCAAACTTGGTCTACAAGTCTATGGTGCCTAGATGTATGCATCTATGAAGAGAAAGCAGGAAAACAAATGATTTTACGGCCATTACCTATTGAAAGTTAGATCTCAATGCAAATGCCTAGAAATGAGTCCCTTCACCAATTTGCTATGGTCCAAGAGCCTCCAATCCTTGCTAGCTAGCCTCCAATAATCTCCTCTACACCAAGGAAGTGCAATGTAAAATACTAGACTCAATTTGAAGGTGATTTGGAGTAAAGGGGGTGATTTGGGGAAGAACACAATTTAGGGTTTGTAGGAGGCAATTGAAACAGGCAAAGGGAGGCTAACATGTGTTTATATAGGCAAGGGGGTGCTTGATGGCAGCAAAGGGTTTCTTTAGGATCAGGGTTTAAGTTCAATAGGAATTAAAGGCCCTCTACAATGTAAATTAAGCCCTCAAGCAAAGGCCCAAAGTAAAATATCTAACCTTAACAAATATCCTACTCTTAATTTAATATCTAGATATTACAAACCTTGTCATGTAATAGAAACTTCTAATCTAATATCTAGGCTCATAACTAATATCTAGGTTAAGGCTTAACATAATGATTAGCACAATATTAATTAATCAAAATTTATTTTCACCAAAAGTCAAAAATGACCAAAACACCACTAACCTAAAAAATGGTAAATAGTCAATCTAATCACATGGTTAGGTCTCCATGGTCATGGTTAGTCTCTAGGTCAAATAACTCTAAGGTTACACTAGTAGAAAGGCCAAGGTCATAATACACTAGATTAAATAATATTAAAAATCACCATAAGTCATTAACATGATTTAAATCTTATTATTAAATGATAAATTTACGGAAGTTCAAAATTACCCTTATTTCAAAAAAGTGGTGGTTACAAGTCAACCCTCCTTAGAGTAATTTTGTCCTCAAAATTTAAAGTGGTTGTACTCCTTCTAGGTCAAACCCCCAACAATCATAGTCTCAGAAACCTTATCTAAATCATACAATTCGATAATCATATACGTCTGCCCAAAATCATGATACTCAGAATCTTTGTCATACTAGTAAGTAAGGCTACGATAAATCATAGAGTCCGTAACTAAGGTACATACTTCTAGAATCATGGTATTTTAAATTTTTGCATTGCCGCACGCTTGGCTATGAAAATCTTAAATTTCCACACCCGAGAAATACATCCAAAATCAGACTATATGTCCTCACCATGCCAGCTAATATGACTGTAGAAGATTCTAGATTCTATAACTGAGGCGACCTAGTCCATACGATTTATCTTGGTAGAAAATTAAATCAACATTGAATACCAAGAATAAATTCATCAACGAACAAGGAAGGTGATCAGGAACAATTGGAATCAAATTTCGAGAGAGTTTATAATAAGGTAGATCCGGGAATGGAGTCGAGAAGAACAGAACCTGCAATCAGCTTTCCTACTGCCTGTGCATTGTCGGCTGTCATAGCGAAAGCTCGCCCCTACTGTCCTCCTCCTCTGGCCTGCTGCTGATGCTGGATAAACTACTGCTGTTGTGTCTGCAATGGTGGTCCCTTCGGCTGGCCTACTGAAGCATAAGCTCCTCCTCCTGGTGCCGGACGAACTGCAACTATGGGACAGTCTCTCATCTGATGGTCCGACGATCCGCACATAAAAATCTTCCCCAGTCTCTTCCTGCAGTCGTTCCACCCATGCCCGGGCTTCTTGTAGAAGGGGCAAGTGATGGCATGCTGGTGTCTGGATGCCTGCGGTTGCTACTGTCTCGGTTGCTGCTGCACCTGCTGAAAAGGTGAACGGCCATGTCCCAGAAACTGTTGTTGGAACGACCCTTGCTGGTGCTGCGGCTGAAAATTGGGCCTCTTGGCTGGACCTCCACTACCACTGGCTCCCTGCGTATCGCGGCCTCTCTTCAGCTTCAGTTCAAGGTCATCCTCCGCTGCAATGGCTCCCATCAGAATCTCCTCGAAGGATGCTCCTCTGTCGCTCTTGGTCAAGGACTTGACTTCTTTGACAAGCCCTTCCTGAATCTCCTCACCTTCGCCGTCTTTCTAAGGCCCTCAACAAATCTGCCCAGGCGGCAGAACTCACCGGCATACTCCTCCACGGTTTGGTTCCCTTGAACCAAACTCTCAAACTGTGCCTCTAAGGCGCCGAGTGCTGTATCCGAAAAGAACTTCTCGTTGAAGAGCTTCTTGAAAGCTCCCCATGTCTGACCCTCTGTGCCCACTCTAGGGTCTGTCTGGTACCATGTGTGGGCAAGGTCCTGCATCTGGCTGCCCGCAGCCTCTATCTGAATCCCGGCTGGTATCAGTGCCAGTCGAAAGATCTCCTTTATATGCTCGATCCAGTCGTCGGCATATATGATCCCCTTTGAACCTCGAAAGTCTTGTGGCCGCATCTTCTGAAAGTCCTAGATGTTCGGCATCTTCGGCTGATACTGTTGCATCTGCCCTCCTTACGGCTGGGCGGTAACCTTCTCCACTGTCGTCATAGCCAGATGGTGGGCATTGTCTATGCCCTGCCTAAAATCAGCAGACTGGCGCTGTCGGGCCTCCATTATCTGCTGGAAGAAGTCAAAAAGCTGTGCTGCATCGACCGATCCCCAAGGTGGCTGCTGCTGGAACACATCTGGATGACGGGGAAAGAACTTCGAACAGGTGGAGGTGCACCCCCGAATACGGCAGAAGCTCCGATATGAGAAGGTACAAGGGGAGCTACGGTCCCAAGGCCCTGCTGAATCGGACGAGAGGTGGCAGACCTCTCGGCGGTATCCCCTAGGTCGGAGCAATGAGATCGTGTCTACACCATTCTGGAGACAGACCAAACAAGGAATCAATACTGAGCAAGAAACGTTATGATCAAAGAAGGACAATTTATTTCAAAGGAAAGCAATTAGTAACAAGAATTTAGATGCATGAATTTAGATAAGAGTTTTTTCCTAAATGTGATTGAGTACCTCAAAACTTATATCCTATATCCTACTGCAGGCTGTAGTGATACTCTAGTTTGAGTACCACTACAAAATTATACTAGTTACGACTCTCGAGACCTGCATTAGCCACCATTAAAAATATGTCACGACCCGCATCCAGTGTAGGGGGACGAGAAGTGGGTACATCCAACTTACGCTGCAGTATCGACGGTAGAACACTGTCCTAGGTCACATAAATCTAATATAGTATAAATATAACTGTACAAGATATACTCTCCAATCGGAGGACAATACAGAAGGTACATCTCAATCACAATTCTAAGATAGAAATAGCACGATATGATAGATATGAAATCTCAAAGGAGAACATACAAACAGAAGAAAATGAGTCTAAGTGTCTAAACGACACAATCATCACAACATCCAGAATATAATATAACTCAAATGTTAAATACAAGACATAAAGAAATAAGATAAAGCCTAGCTATCTAGCCCAGGCAATAGGGATGATGTCCTTAGCTAGAACTGGATCCTCCTGTAGGTCTAGCTCACAAGTGTTATCTAGGCCTGCTCCATAATAAGTAGGACAGAACTCCTCGGTATCATATGTAATATTTTAACAGGTCCAGTCAGGACAGGAACGAGCACATAACTCTCACGCAGTTTATATCAAAAAAGAAAATATAAAACAAGCAATAGAATAGTATACATGAAGTGCTGTAAGAGATGTACATGAGTAGTAAGAGAGATATCTGGAAAGAAAGATATATATATATAAAGTAAGAACTGTAAGTGACTATAAGTGATTTAGAGCAAAAGATGGTTATATAATCGGCTTGATGTTGTATACGACTAAGTTACAGAGTTTGTACACGAGTAAACTAAGGAATAATCACATAACCACTTCTACTCCCTCGTCCCCAATCAATACACAAGGATCCATTCAAGTTATGTTACGTACACGATGATTAGTTTGCACAATAAGATCATGTGAGCACATGAGAATACATGAGAGCACACGATTTAAACACAAATAATACGAATACAAGGAGTACATGATGTACATGATAAAGTACACGAGCATAAAATACCCGATGTATCTGCTGAGGGGATAACATCGCATTAAAAGATGCATATAGTACTAATCCGTGATAAGAAGTGTCAGCATCAAATAAAGTAGTCTAGAGCAAGAATATAGATCCTGACGAGTATGAAACGATCAGAGAATGCACTCGCCTGGATCCTGAGCGACCGATGAGAACAGATGTCCGAACCGAAATAACTTGAGTCCTATTTAGAGCAACACGGGTTACAATGTATCCAAGATATTATAAATAAAATTTACAATACAATCTACATGATACTAGGTCATTCTAGGTCAAAGTCAACTCTTGGTCAACTCTGGTCAACTAAGAGTCAAGGGTCAACTATCTAGGATTTGGTCAAATTCTAGTCAACAAGCTCAATTAGGCCTATTGGGTCCATTCTAGGTCAATCTATAGGGTATCTCAACCATAGGCTAGGATACCAAGACACTAGATAGAAATCATATATATATATATATATATATATATATATATATATATATATATATATATATATATATATATATATATATGAAGAAAAAAAAATATTTGAAGGTAAGCCCTGATATAACTCAATACCCATATACTCTCATACAACCTTATCAACCCTCACATCCAATTCTCATTTAGGAACTCACAAAACCTATACTCTAAAACCAGAACCCAACTCTGAACTAACCTGATACATTATTTACTTAACTGGAACTAACCCCTAACCATAACTCTAACATCCTAATCTTTAACGCCATTTCTGAAACCAAACCTATAACTGATACAAGCAAACCCATATCTGATACAAACCAAAAGAGGGACTGAACAATAGTGGATACTAACACAGGCACCTAGCAATCTACTAAAACTGAACACTATATCTAACTGAACCATGCATATGGCTAATACATAGCCTCTCATCTATCCCTAATTTCCAGTTCACCTGCCCTCTTTTTCTTCTCTGATACAATCAAAAATAACGGATACTAACATGTGCCTTACTATTTTCTGAAACAAAACCCTAAACTCCGGAACCCCACACACTCATTCAAGCCCATACTAACATATCTTATACTAACATCTCCACATTAGGATACACATCACTGAACAACAAAACATCTCTCATTCCTAATTGAACCCTCATGCACTAGCACACATATGAACATAGGCAAATGCCAATTGCCAATGCTGCAATATGGCCAAACTATTGCTGCACTGTAACATAGCCAAACTCGACCCCCTCTCAAATACTCATCTGTTACCAACATCCAACCTTTAGGCAAAAAGGGCTATCTGAATAAGTCTTCACTCATTCGAGCACATGCTTGATGGCCAAGGGCCAATGCCATAGCCATTGGCCAATACACAGGGTTACCTATAGCAGACCCCTGCCTCGACACTTGGCCAATGGCCAAGTGGTCCAACCCAAACCATATGGGCCAAATTCTGATGCCAAGTGCCACTGCAGGGAACCAATGGCCAAGTGAGTCAACAAGTGTGTGTGTCATGTGTGTCTACAAGGGTGTGCGTCATGTGTCCTAGGAGGTGTCCAATCGAGTGTCCAACAGTGAACAACAATATGGTATTAGAAACTGAACCAAAGTATCAAACATCAACATATATATTCGAATACCTACAGTATATATATGAAACTAGTGAATATAGGAAAGGGGGGTGTGTGTCGCATGTGTGTCAGCAAGGGGGTGTCCACTGTGTCCATAAATTTGTGTCCAAGAGTGTGTCGAATACAGTGTATCACTTGTATCAGAACTGGCAGAACACTGCCTCGTGCACACGTATTGATGAGGATTGGACACAACGTGTCCATCAAAACATCTCGTGCTCGTGTAGTAAGTAGCCTAGGTCTAGGGGTACATGTTAATAACCCTTCATCGTGTCCTAACTGTTTCGTGTCGAAGATACGAACCCGTATCAGAGGGGGTCTGTGTGCGTGTGCAGTAAAGTGTAAGATCAATACGAACACGAATTTGTGTCCGACACGATACTATACCTCCTCAAACTTGTGGAGGGGCCTAACAGACAAGGCCCCCACCTCCATGCCAAGTGGCACGTGTCCACGTGTCCTATATTGAGAGAAAACAGTATCAGGTAGCAGGGGACAGTGCAAGGGTCTCGTGCTGAGTCCCGTATCCACTTTTGGACACGAAAGTGAAATGAATCTCAACTCTAAGTTCTAGAATATTAAATCAAACATAAATGACTACAGAAATATGAAATTAGTTTTAAAAAACAATAACAAACAGTTCATTGGGGCATTTCATCTAACACCTTACACTACACTGCGATATGCCTCCGATACGCGTATCAAATGAACACAAAATCCTACCAAACTTGGTCTACAGGTTTATGGTGCCTAGATGCATCTATGAAGAGAAAATAGGAAAACAAATGAGTTTAGGGGGCCATTATCTATTGAGAGTTAGATCTCAATGTAAATGCCTAGAAATGAGTCCCTTCACCAACTTGCTATGGTCCAAGATCCTCCAATCCTTGCTAGCTAGCCTCCAATGTTCTCCTCTACACTAAGGGACTACAATACAAAAGACTAGGCTCAATTGGAGGTGATTTGGAGAAAGGGGATGATTTGGGAAAGAACACTGTCACGACCCGCACCCGCTTTTCGGATACGAGACGTGTCCAAGCCAGCCTACGCCGTAGGGTTGGCGGTAGAATGCTGTCACGGCCAAGATGCTCAAAATCACAAAATGTACATTTATTGCTCATTCACATTATTAAATCAAATCTACAAATTATTACAAGATTTATATTTGCTAGAAAATATAATGTCTCACAAAAAAGAAAAGACAGCTAATTCAACTATCTAGGTTGACCTCAGTATACCCATGCCTTTCCAGTGCTAAGAGTGATCGCAGCTAAACCTGAAAAATATTGGTTTCCAGTCAGGAATGGAACAAGCACACAAACCGACAGTAATGCAAAAACATAATAGAATTTACAAGACATGAAAATAACATTATGAGATGAAAACTAGAAAGTAAACTGATGTCATGACAAGCAGTGAAGAAAACCAGGAAAAATAAGTAGAAGACAACTATCTATGTGTTTTGAAATATCTTGTTCGATATGTGAACGGCTAGGGATAAATACGGCACCATGCACGTGTCGTGTACAGCTGCTATCAGTTAAGATCAGACATATTGGGATGGGTAAGGGGGTACTTCACACATCTACTAAGATATTTCCTCGCCCAGCTAGTACTCATGGAATCAGGTCGCAAGCATGGTAATCATAAAAATGACAGTCAAGAATGTATAATAAATCTATAATACTAATCTCCGTGTGACGAGCGTGTCAACAATCCATAAGACATATGTATAAACATGAAACATAAAAACTACTATGAATCAAAAAGCAATCAGAAATTGTACTTGCCTGAGGTCCTTTGCTGGTGAAACCGATAATACAACCACTCTAACGAGTCACTAAAGTCAACACATGCAAAAAGTCTCCGGATGCTGAAATAGATATTACCAATATTTTTAGAATAGTCAAATTAGCTAGAATTGCCTATCCTTAAGTCCAATTCTGGACACAGGGGCAAAACGGTAATTTTGGATCAAAACGGTGTTCGCCGTTGGACCCGCTTTGCACCAAAAGCGTGCCAAAGTCAATGGTCTCTAAAGTCATCAAACTATATGTCTACAGATTTTTTTAATGATACGAACCTAATCGTATGTCCAAAGCTAGATTTCGGCAGGCCGTGTACAAAATCGTCCATTGAATCGGACCGTGGGGCCCGCAAAACGGCGATCCGATCAACTGTCTCAGAATTGGAACAAACTTGGCACACAGGACCAGAAAAATGATACGGTCCTGTTGGCACAAGTTTTTTCTCGATCTGACGAACGTGCATAAAGTAATTAGAAAATTTGCAAAGAGGCCAATACGGTAAATTTCGACGGATACGCATCAATTCGTCGTGCACACGCAACCAATTTGAATTCCGTCAAAGCCCACAAGTCCACGAAGTCGATATGCACCTTTTAATGCTTTCGGTTCGCGACCATGTCGTCCGAATTGGCGGAACGCACGTCGTATCGAAGGAATTTTCTATATTTTTAATATTTTAAAATAGTTTTTTGGTCAATTTTGGGATTCAATTTCTCAACACGTAGTCGATGATTTTAGCTTCTGTAAAAACGTTTGTGAAGGCCAATAGGTTGTCTACAACATTGTTCAGAGGGTTTACCAAATAGGTCGCTAGATCGATCGAAATTGATCTTCCAATATGGGTTCAGGTACTGCTCTATACCCTGTTTCAGGACAGGATTTCTATCAACTTTGAGTCGATATTGCAGATAGGTTTTTCTACGATTATCGAAGCTATTTACTGGGATCTAAATAGGGTCATGTGAGGTTCATATCAGAGTTTGTAACTCGACAAACGATCGATCACACGTTGCAAAAACTCCTCGTGAAGTGGCCTTATTGGCTGCTGTAACCGCTGCTACTGTGCGCTGATGTGCACCGTGGCCTGGCCTCCGGCCAGCGACGGCTGCCCTCGACGTGCGCAGGGCCAGGTGGGGTCGCCCCAGGTGGCTGGGATCAGTGGCGCGACTAGGGTTTCACTTTTGCTCCTGATCTCTCTCTCGCTCTCTCTCTCTCTGTTTCGTTCTCGTTATACATATACGCGTATAACACGGGTCGGGTTCCATGGGGGCTCGGCCTGGTCGCTTAGGATCGGGTTAGCTGCTGTTGCTTTGTTTTTCTACTATTATTTTCTTTTCTTTTCTCTATAATTTTATATATATATATATATTATATATATACAAATATATATATATATATATAT
>JANAVB010008797.1:1778061-1802161 GCA_029216955.1 Iris pallida | reverse complement strand
TACAGCTATTCCCAAACGAGCGATTCTCGGTTGAGTTCAGCAGCGTTGTATATATATATATACATTGTTACGAGAGAGAGTGAGGAGGAGTTGTATCGCAAAACCCATAACGCAACCCACGCCACCACACTGCGCCTCCCTCCCCCACACACGCGTGCGCCCTGCGGCAGGCCGGCCGTCGTACGCCGCCGCCGACGGCCAGGCGCGCGAAACCAGCAGGCGTGCAGCCTGGAACGACAGCAAGCAGCGTGACGAGGCCCACTTCGTGTGGTGTTTTCTCCGTGCACGGTCGACGGTTCTTCGAACCATATGTTCAGGTATGGACCCAATATATACCTCTTAATTCCCCTTTAGGTAGATTGAATTATTAAGCGATAGGTTGCCCGAGAAATCGATTAGAAGATCGATGAAAACCGATTTAAAAATAGAACATTGTTGGGTTTGGGTTTAAACGCCAATTTGGAAGACGATTTCTTGTCGACCTGTCGACAGTCTCAAGAAACTATTTAATGACAGTCCTAAACACCATATAGGGCTTCACAACCCTTTTTGCGGATTTAGAAATCATCGACTACGCGTCGAGAAATCGAATCCCAAAGTTTCCCAAAAATCTGTTTTCACTAGAAAATTGTCCGATACCACGTCCGTCCCGCCATTCCGGGCGACGTGGTCGCGAACCGAAAGCATCGAAAGCTGCGTAACGGCTTCGTGGTCGTGTGGGCTTTGACGGAATTCAAATTGGTTGCATGTGCGCGACGAATTTGACCCGTATCCGTTGAAATTCACTGTATCGTGTACTTTACAAATTCTCCAATTACTTTGTGCACACTCGTCAGATCGAGACGAAACTTGCACCAACAGGACCGTATCATTTTTCTGGTCATGCATACCAAGTTTGGTCCAAATCTGAGACAGTCGAATCGTACGTCGTTTTGCGGGCCCCACGGTCCCACTCAATGGGCGATTTTGTGCACGGCCCGCCGGAATTCAACTTTGGACATACGGTTGAGTTCGTATCGGAAAAACGGATCCGTAGACATGTAGTTTGATGACTTTAGAGACCATTGACCCTGGCACGCTTTTCGATGCAAAGTGGGTCCAACGGCGGACACCATTTTTGCCCGAAATTACCTTTTTTGCCCCTGTGTGTAAATTGGACTTATGGGTAGGCTATCCTAGCTAAATTGACCCTTCTGGACACGTTGGTGATATTTGTTTTATCATCCGACAATGTTTGTAGATATTTTCTCTAGGTGTCACCATTAGTTAGTCAATTCCTATTTTTTCGTATTTCGGAATTAGTACAACTTTATATTTAATACCTAGACTAGATTGACCCTGTTTGACCAAGGTTGACTAGTTGACTTTAGTTTGACTCTAATTTGACTTTAGTTGACCTAGTGGACTTGTTGATTAGACTTTGACCTAGAAGGACCTAGAACTATCTAGAATGCACTGTAGATTACTCTTATTTCATGTTAGACTCTTTTGTGACTTGTGATTGCTCTAAATAGGATATTGTGACTCCAGTTGGACATCTACATTTATCATCGGCTTGGATTACTAAGCGAGTACATTCTCTGATCTTTTCATGCTTCTTTGGATATGTACTCTTGTTATAGACTAGTATACTTGATGCTGACACGACGTTCACACAGATCAGTAACCTCTGGATCTTTTCATGCGATGTTACCCCCTCGGATACATCGAGTATGTCATGTTCATGTACTTTATCATGGTCATCATTTACTCCATGTATTCATATTTATCCATGTGCACTCATATGTTATTCATGTACACTCATGACCATATGAGCTCCATGTATACAGTAGTTGTTATCTATGTGCAATAACATAACATGCTTCGATCCTTGTGTATTGGTTGGGGGCAGGGAGAGTGTAGTTGGTTATGTGATCATTATCCCCAGTAGTTATTCATGTGCATTCCATAGCTGTATTCTTGTGCAACCCAAGCTGTTTACATAACCAATTCATGCTCTGATTCATGTAGAAGGTTATATTCCTTATTTATCATATTTATATCTCAGTTATATCTTCTCTCTTGTTGATTTCTCTTTACAGCGATTCATGTATAGTTTTCTATAGCTTGCTTTATATGTCCATTCCTGATATGAACTGTTGTGAGAGATATGTGCTCGTTCCTGTCCTGATTGGACCAGTTGATAAAATTTTACAGGTACTTGGAGTTCACAGCTAGCCTAGAGGACACTGGTAGAGCTTGGAGTATTTACCTAGAGTTTGTTCATTTTTTTTATTGTTTGTCTTAGAGTTGTATTTGAATCTTGTGTTTGTTTAATAGAACTGTTTTACTATCACTCCTGGTTCTCTCTCTTGTGGATTATCTTATCTATTTCATCGTGTTGTTATCTATCTTTAGAGTTGTGATTGAGATAGTATCCTTATGTCTTTGTCCTCCGTCTGGAGAGTATAGCCTATTGTTTTAGATGTGACTATGACCTAGAACAGCGTTCTACCGCCGACACTGCGGCATATGCTGGACGTACCCACGTCTCGTGCCCTAACGCTAGGGTGCGGGTCGTGACATTGGTCAAGATAGTCAAAATACATATATACGAGAATTTTGAAAGGAGGCAAAAGTAGTTCAAGTTTTGGGAGAATCAAAGCCTTACCTGGTGTTCTTGCTTATATAGGCATCCTACTATCTTCTTATCCTTAAGGCCTTGGTTGACTAATGGGTTATGGACTTCTGAATTCTATATTCTAGGTAAACCTATTAGTGTCAGTCAATTACCTCGTCAACGGATCACAAGGACCAAAGAATGCTAGGTTGGGAGACATGCTACCCCACTCACAGAACTTCTACTAGTATTGGCTTTGGATCTTATAGGACATATAAGACATTTTCCTATCCTCTATAGTATCCTAAACTTGTAATCAAGTCTGAAGTCATTCTACCAAGAATTATGCCGCGCCCGTATACTCTTGCTGTGGTAAACCCTTGGTTCCGTGATTCAGATGTAATATGTTATTAGATACTCTACCTTATATTGACACAAGGTCTAAAGAGGTCAACGAAGATATAGTTTTAGCAATGTTCCATACCTACGATTCCTTGAAATAATTTCAATTCTATGGGTCGTGCCTCGCCAGTGTGCTGCTGGCTGCAGGGAACCCACACTCTCTATTCTCAAATAATTGGCGACAGTGCGCTGTTGTCTAGCCATCACAGTCCTTAAGTTACTCCAACTATATTCCTAAGAACTTTAAGGAGCTGCTAGAGATTCAAACTAGTTGACTATGATAGAAGGCGTAAACATCTGCCTATAAGTCTCAATCCTTAAAGTAAAAGATTGATCGGGGAGGAAATAACTAAAGACAAGGGAAGTAGGAACATCCTGATCTGTATTTCAAATGGTCGAGGAAAAAACTTTGAATCAATCTACCTCAAGATTCGTGTATGTATAAAAGAATCAAGAATTATAAACTAATTCCTTACAACAAAATAGGATTTTAAATAGGCAATTCTAACTTATGATATAAGGTTTATATCTAATAGAGCAACAAAAAATTGAACAGTTTACCAAGATTAGAGCCTTAATTCTAGGAAAGCCTAACTAACCATGTGAATAATATATCCATATTGGATCATATCGTCATATCAAAAGAAATAATGTATTCTATAGAGATCTGGCAAGCTATCTAAATTTAATAATTTCTTATTTAAATTGCATGGCCTATCTGACAACCTTAACTACCCAACGGTCAATTTGAACAAGGGACTCCTAGTCCTAGTCATTCTCTTAAATTAATTTAACACTAAGTTGTGAATGAGCATTTTTTAGTCGCAGGCTCGCAATAGTACGACTAACTTAAGTACCATCACGAGTTCGCATATTTTACAAAAACTGACCTGCATGGGCCACCACAAAAACTTGTCACGATCCGCATTCGCTTTTCGGATACGAGACATGTCCAAGCCAGCCTACGTCACAGAGTTGGCGGTAGAACACTGTCACGGACAAGATGCTCAAAATCACAAAATGTACATTTATTGCTCATTCACATTATTAAATCAAATCTACAAATTATTACAAGATTTACATTTTCTAGAAAATACAATGTCTCACATAATAGAAAAGACGGCTAATTCAACTATCTAGGTTGACCTCAGTATACCCATGCCTTTCCAGTGCTAAGAGTGATCGCGGTTAAACCTGAAAAATATTGGTTTCCAGTCAGGAATAGAACAAGCACACAAACCGACGGTAATGCAAAAACACAATAGAATTTACAAGACATGAAAATAACATATGTGAGATGAAAACTAGAAAGTAAACTGATGTCATGGCAAGCAGTGAAGAAAACCAGGAAAAACAAGTAGAAGACAACTATCTATGTGTTTTGAAATATCTTGTTCGACATGTGAACGGCTAGGAATAAATACGGCACCATGCACGTGTCGTGTGCAGCTGCTATTAGTCAAGATCAGACATATTGGGATGGGTAAGGGGATAGTTCACACGTCTACTAAGATATTTTCCCGTCCAGCTAGTACTCATGGAATCAGGTCGCAAGCATGGTAATCATGAAAATGACAGTCAAGAATGTATAATAAATCCATGATACTAATCTCCGTGTGATGAGCATGTCAACAAGCAGCAAGATATATGTATAAACGTAAAACCTAAAAACTACTATGAATCAAAAAATAATCAGAAACTGTACTTGCCTGAGGTCCTTTGCTGGTGAAACCGATAATATAACCACTCTGACGAGTCACTAAAGTCAACACATGCAAAAGTCTCCGGATGCTGAAATAGACATTACAAACATTTTCAGAATAGTGAAATTAGCCAAAATTGCCCGTCCTTAAGTCCAATTCGGGACACAGGGGCAAAACGATAATTTCTGGTCAAAACGGAGTCCGCCGTTGGACCCACTTTACACCGAAAAGCGTGACAGAGTCAATGGTCTCTAAAGTTATCAAAATATATGTCTACAGATTTGTTTTGATGATACGAACCCAACCGTATGTCCAAAGTTAGATTCCGGCAGGCCGTGCACAAAATCGCCCGTTGAATCGAACCGTGGGCCCCGCAAAACGACGATCCGATCAACTATCTCAGAATTGGACCAAACTTGGCATACATGACCAGAAAAACGATATGGTCCTGTTGGTGCAAGTTTCGTCTCGATATGATGAACGTGCACAAAGTAATTGGAAAATTTGCAAAGAGGCCGAAACGGTAAATTTCGACGGATACGTATCAAATTCGTCGTGCACACGCAACCAATTTGAATTCTGTCACAGCCCACACGTCCGCGAAGTTGATACGCACCTTTCGATGCTTTCGGTTCGGGAACACGTCGTCCGGATTGGCAGGACGCACGTCGTATCGAAGGAATTTTCTATATTTTTAATATTTTAAAATAATTTTTTGGTCAATTTCGGGATTCGATTTCTCAACACGTAGTCAATAATTTTGGTTTCTGTAAAAATGTTTGTGAAGGCCTATAGGTTGTCTACAACATTGTTCAGAGGGTTTACCAAATCGGTCGCTGGATCGATCAGAATTGATCTTCCAACATGGGTTCAGGGAATGCTCTATACCCTGTTTCAGGACAGGATTTCTATCAACTTTGAGTCGATATCGCAGACAGGTTTTTCTACGATTATCGAAGCTATTTACTGGGATCTAAAGAGGGTCATGTGAGGTTCATACCAGAGTTCGTAGCTCGACAAACGATCGATAACACGTTGCAAAAACTCCTCGCGAAGTGGCTTCATTGGCTGCTGTAACCGCTGCTACTGTGCGGCTGATGTGCACGCGTGGCCGGCCTCTGGCCAGCGGGGGCTACCCTTGGTGGCGCGCAGGGCCAGGGTGGGGTCGCCCCTGGGGCTGGGGTCGGTGGCGCGGCTAGGGTTTCGCTTTTGCTCCCGATCTCTCTCTCTCTCTCTCTGTGTGTGTTTCGTTCTCGTGATACATATACTGTGTATAACACGGGTCGGGTTCAATGGGAGCTCGGCCTGGTCGGCTTAGGATCGGGTTAGTTGATCGGGTTAGCTGCTATTGCTTTGTTTTTCAACTATTTGTTTCTTTTCTTTTCTCTATAATTATATGTATATATATATATCTATATATATATATACACATACACATATCCCTTTATATATATATATATATATATATATATATATATATATATATATATATATATATATATATATATATATATATATATATCCTTATATTTATACATATATATATTTACCACAAATTCCACACAGATAATAAATTATTTTAAATATAATCAATATATATAAATATTTTTTATCATCAATATATATATATATATATATATATATATATATATATATATATATATATATATATATATATATATATATATATATAACTACAATTAGATAGCTGTACACATATATATATATATTTATATAAAGCCTAATTTTTGTATATCACGAATATGCTTATATATACCCACAATTACATATATATAGCCTACATAAATCCCACATCCAAAATATATGTTTAAGGAAATATTCAATATAATTATCAAATAAAACATTTATTGATATTTCTATATGACAAATACTATATATATATATATATATATATATATATATATATATATATATATATATATATATAGTCCCCGTGGCCGTCGCCCGTTGGGAACGGTGGAGCACCCTGGCGCAGTGGCGCGGGTTCGAACCCCCTTGGAGGCATGCCTCTAAGCACCATTAAGAAGTGGATATATATATATATATATATATATATATATATATATATATATATATATATATATATATATATATATATATATATATATATATATATAAACATTTACTAGACCACTACACAAATTACGAAGTACACACATTCATACAACACATCTATGGTCGTGAACGTCTTTGGTCGCTCTACAACATTACATAGGCCCGGATTTGGTTCGGGTCAAGTCCGAACTAGTTTGGTACAACAGGGTCACTTAAACGTCAAATAATAATAATAATGAATAATTAAACTATTTATAATGGTCATGTCACAACTTATCCTGTTTTTCTAGTTAGGACATCACTATGGCTCGGCCTTTCCTGGCATGGCTAATACACTAGTCAAGGCACGCCACTGTACTATCCGTGCCACGATTTTAGTCACCTTATACTTCAAATTTAATCATGATTAAAGCTCTCTATCGTAATAATTAACTACTTAATTATTTATAACATTCTAAAAATCTCCATTTAAATCAATTAAATAGTAAATAAAAATATTTCAAAATTTTCGGGAAGGGGAGCTATAAACACAATTTAGGGTCTGTAGGAGGCAATGGAAATAGGCAAAGGGAGGCTAACATGTGTTTATATTGGCAATGGGGTGCTTGATGGTAGCCAAGGGTTTCTTTAGGGTTAGGGTTTAAGTTCAATAGGAATTAAAGGCCCTCTACAATTTAAATTAGGCCCTCAAGCAAAGGCCCAAAGTAAAATATCCAACTTTAACAAATATCATACTCCTATCTTAATATCTAGATATTACTAACCTTGTCATGTGATGGAAACTTCTAATCTAATATCTAGGCTCATGACTAATATCTAGGTTAGGGCAATTCTAGGTTAAGGCTTAACATAATGATTAGCACAATATAAATTAATCAAAATTCATTTTCACAAAAAGTCAAAAATGAACAAAATACCCCTAAACTAAAAAGTGGTTATAAATAGTCAATCTAATCACATGGTTAGGTCTCCATGGTCATGCTCAGTCGCTAGGTCAAATAACTCTAAGGTTACACTAATTGAAAGGCCAAGGTCATAATACACTAGATTAAATAGTATCAAAAATCACCATAAATGATTAACATGATTTAAATTTTATTATTAAATGATAAATTTACAGAAGTTCAAAATTATCCTCATTTCAGAAAAGTGGTGGTTACATTATCCAACCCATGACTTGGAGGTAGTAGCGGTGGTTTTTGCCCTTAAGCTCTGGAGGTATTACTTGTGCGGAGATCGGATAGAGATTTTTACCGACCACAAGAGTCTTAAGTATATGTTTATCCAGAAGGATCTTAACATGCGTCAGAGAAGATGGCTAGAGTTATTGGTAGATTATGACATCAACCTGCAGTATCATCCTGGGAAGCCCAACGGAGTTGCAGATGCGTTGAGTAGAAGAGCAGGAGCTTATTTTGTAACAACACAATCCGAGTTATTAACAGATCTTCAGAAGATGGGAATAGAGATAGTTCTTCCAACCAATGTGACATTGATGGCCAGTATACAAGTTTAGTCCAGTATAGTTGAGAGAATCAAGATAGCATAGTCATATGATTCTAAGCTTCAGCAGCTTAGGGCAGAATGTGAAGCAGGATGGAGAGCAGAGTTATGCTTTTACGAAGATGGTACGCTCCAACATGGAAGGCATCTTTGTGTACCCAATGGTGACATCAGGCAGAAGATCATGGAAGAGGCTCATAGTTCAAAGTATTCAATTCATCTCGGTGGTATGAAAATATATCGTGATATTCGTCAGCATTTCTGGTAGAATGTTATAAAGAGGGAGATAACTCGGTTTGTCTCTCATTGTTTAGTTAGCCAACAAGTTAAAGCTGAACATCAGAGACCAGCTGGACTTCTTCAAACTTTACCAATCCCAGAATAGAAGTGGAAGCATATTACCATATATTTTGTAACTGGGTTACCTAAATCCCCAGCTGGAAGAGATACTATATGGGTTATAGTTGACCGACTCACCATGGTAGCTCATTTTCTCTCTTTCAGGATTGGTCAGTCGACGGATCAGCTAGCAAAAATGTATCTTAGACAAATGGTCAGATTACATGGAGTGCCAGTCAGTATCGTATCATACAGAGATTCAAGATTTATATTGCACTTTTGGCGGAGTCTTCAGGAGAGTTTGGAAACTCGTCTCAAGTTTAGTTCAGCTTATCATCCGCAGACAGATGGTCAGTCAGAGCGCATGATTCAAACTCTTAAAGATATGTTGCGATCATGTATACTTGACTTCGTTGGTTCGTAGAAAGATCACCTACATCTAGTAGAGTTCTCCTACAATAACAGTTTTCAGGCCAGTATCCAGATGGCATCGTTTGAGGCACTATATTGCAGAAAGTACAGATTACCTTTAGCCTGGGATTATGTAGGCGAGTGGCAGATGCTTGGTCCAAAAATAGTTACACAGAATATCGAGGTGGTCAGACAAGTTAGAGATCATCTTCGAGTTGCACAAGATCGTCAGCGCCATTGGGCCGATTCTTATCGGCGTCCTCTTGAGTTTTCTATTGGTGACCACATATTTCTTAGAATCTCGCCTACCCATGGTTTCATTTGATTCGGCATACAGGAAAAGCTTAGTCCTAGGTATATAGGGCCATTTGATATTCTCGAACGAGTAGGTGACATGTCCTATCGTCTCGCTCTTCTGCCGTCGTTACGTGAGGTACATGACGTATTCCATGTATCCCAATTATGATGGTACATTTCGGATCCGAGCCATATCCTTGATCATTCAGAATTGGTTGTTGGTACCAACCTTTCGTATGAGCAAAAGCCCGTATCCATATTGGACCGAAGGGAGAAGATACTCAAGAACAAGACTATTAGTTTAGTTCGTGTTGGTTGAGGTCATCACTCTTTGGGTGAGTCAACTTGGGAACGTGAGGATGATATCCGATCGCAATATCCACACTTGTTTGACTCATGAGGTATAATGTCTTCCTTATGCCTTACGCTTTTAACTCCTTGGTTGCATGAATGATTGCTTGATTAATTGCTAGTCTTAGATTGCCTGTAGTTACTGTAGCTTGCCCCAACATCTCTAGCCTCTTGATTAAATTTTGAGGACAAAATTATTTTAAGATGGGTATAGTTGTCACTCCTATTTTCCGTTATACATATTTTTAGTATACGTGTACGAAATTCTGACTTTTGTCAGGTGACCCGTATTTTGACTTGTCTTACTTAGCCTAGTCTTGGTTTAATCTTACCTTGGTTTAATTCGGTTTTGTTCAACTTGTCTTGGATTGGCATGACTTGGTTTGTTTTTGTTTGGGATGAGAAGGGTTTGTATAAAAACCAACTCCTTTCTCTCTCCTCAATTATTTTTTATTACTTCTTCATCTTCTTCATTTACTCCTCCCACCTACCAAGCCCTAGGCAAGTATAACTTGCTTCATAATAGATCTCAAATTTTATGGTTCTATTGCCTCCCTTGCTTGATTCTAAGCCTCTTAAGAACTTGGAGATTTTGGTTTTGATGGTTACATTAATTATTGTAAATCTAAGTTTATAGTTTCTTCATTTTTTCTGGTTTTGAGCTCTTAAACTTTGTTATTTTCGAAAACTACTTGTTCCATGTTGTAGGAAATTTAATTTCATTCAGTTTAGACCTTTATTTTGTCCAATTTTGAGTCTTTTAGCCTAAGTTATGGATATTGGAAGTTTCTAGAACTCCATAGCAAAAAGCTTGCTGGTAGGGATGACACCTCGCGTACCTCGTGTGCACCTCGCGCACCTTTTGGTCTGTGCACCTTGCACCTCGCACACCTTTTGGTTCGCACACCTTGCACCTCGCGTACCTTTTGGTCCGCGCACCTTGCACCTCGCACGTCTTTTAGTTCGTGCACCTTGTACCTTGCGCACCTTTTGGTCCGTACACCTTGTACCTCGCGGACCTTGTGTACCTTTCACCTCGTTTACCTTTTGGTTCGCGTACCTTGCTCCTTGCGCACTTTTTTGTCCGTGCATCTTGCACATTGCGTGCCTTTTGGTTCGTGTACCTTGCACCTCGCGTAACTTTTGGTCCGCACACCATGCACCTTGTGCATCTTGTACCTCGCGTCTTACACCTCGTGCACCTTTTGGAATGCGTACCTTGTAACTCACGTATCTCATGTACCTTACACCTCGTGCACCTCGTGCACCTTACACCTCGTGTACCTTGCACCTCGCGCGCCTTGTATCTTGCGCCATACGCCTTTTGTCCATGCGCGAATTACTCTAAATGACTGTTTTTGCCCGTTTAAACTATTTTGTAGCTATAATCTTGAACATGAAAATTATAGATCTTTGTCTTGACTTCAAGAATCTTTCTGTCTCACTTTAATCAGAGTTCATATGTGACTTATAGTTTCAATCACACATGGGTGTTCTTGATCTTTTTTGCATATTTTTTCTATACTTGGCCTAAATTGCGACGATCCGACTTGACACTTGATAGTCTTGAGATAGTAACTTGAACTTGATTTGAACATGATAATATGAACCCGTCTTGATAAATCTTGATAAGTGGCCCATCGAGGCGCACTCTAGACAAGTACTATTGACATGACAAGTAATCTGATATGACATGTATAATCTTGAAAGGCTGTTGGGGCATCTACCCTGACTTGCTAAGTAACTCTTGTCTTGACACTGTGGTTGACTTTGTTGATTGTGCATGTACAAGCTACCTGTCTCATCTTGCATCATGTCTAGGACATGGATTCCTGGTTACCACGGTCAGGAATTCACAATAAATCTGACTAGGTTAATGACTAGATTGATCAAGTAGTTCATATAGAGAAATTTTTTTTGGTTACATGCGATCCCGTTATCCCGGCCATATTGAGGGACTTGTAGCCTACAGACGATTAGGGCATGTTTCCAGCCCACTATCATGTGGGACACTTCTTGAAAACATAAGTACTGAAAGTACACCAGTAATCTTGATAACTCTTATAAATTACCTCGTCTGAATAGCTGCAGGGCTTATAACTGCGGGAACATCTCATTGCATCTTGCCAGTAACTAGGCCTGTGATAATCCTAGTTAGCTAATGATAGCAAGCCGTAGGACTTGATTAGCCGTGTCTGAATGCTTGCTCGTGATTAGCATGGGAATTATATTTCGTCTCTTAATGCAAGCTATTGTTTTATTCTAATCCTGTCTTCTTGTCATTTAAGCCTATTTATTTATTTATTCTTCTATTTTTTATCTGTTGGTTTTAGTTCCTTAATGAAGCCTCCCTTGTGGCACTTGCTCTTTCTGGGGTCTGACCCAGCTGGTTTTGTATGGCCAGATTTCGGAGTGATTCCCAAGGATCTTCCTACTTATCAGCCAGATGGTGAACACCAAACGTAATCCTGACAACGAGTGGGTTTCTTATTTTGCTCTCCCACTCTATTGTAAATTATTCTTTTGAGGCGTTTAACCGCCGAGCAAGTGTTAGCTCATGTTGAAACTTAAATTTTGTTTGCCTAAGGGCTGTAACATGATTGACAAATCCTAGGGTTGATCATCAATGATATAATGTACCTGTCATAGATCTCAACTCCAAATGGAGGACAAGTATAAAATATAATACTGAATATTCAATCACAATCTAAAGCACGATAAGATATCAAAGAAGTCTAATCAACTACAAAGTCTAAAACATCAACAACGTCTAATACAAAATTAAAATCCAAGTCTCAAATATAATAACAAAATCTTCTATATATATACATGCCAAGAGCTCTAACAGTGAATCTAACACAAAGCTAAAAACTAGTGACTAAGTCTCTCGGTAATCACTCCTGAGTATCAGGACCCATGGTTGCTATCCCCTCCTCGGATCTGTAGTATGTGGGACACAAGTCCCTTGAGCAATCATCTAAAAAATATATCCAGTCAGGATGGAACAAGCACATCTCCTCTAGCAGTTCTAATTAAATGACAAAGATTATAATATAGTTATAGTAAGTAATACTTGATGAACATGAGTAGAATGAGCCAGGAAACGAAATAGAATAACAGTTAACTAAAGTACAAGAAAAGTAAAAATGGTGAACAAGAAGAACATAGCAATAAAGAATGTAAATAAAGATAACTAGACCAGAGCAAATGTGATGTGAGTCCAGCCAATATAATGCGAGTCTAGTAAGTATAATGTGAATCAAGTAGAAAGCACTAAACCGGTGTCACTACCAAAATATGGCAGATTTGCGATGAATTTAGCGACTCCATGAACGGACGTCGCTAATTTTTGGGCATTTAGCGACGTGGGAATGTGCTGTCGCTATTCGTCGCTGTTGGCGACTAATAGCGACGTATAGTGACATTTATTTATTAATTGGGAATCTGCGTCGCAATCTCGTCGCTAGATGTCGCTACTTATTTAAATATATCGACGCATAGCGACGACTGTTATAGAACGTCGTCGTATATTACTAATCAGCGACGTTTAACGACGTCTCTTACGGACATCACTAAATATTTCATATAGGGCGGGAGGGTTTTTTTTCGATTCATTCCCCAAATTTTTTCTTCCCCCCCCCAATTCTCCCGCTCTCCCTCCTCCGGCGCTCGCACCCTCCTCCTCCTCCTCCTTCATTCTCCTCAGGTAGCCCCCCCTCTGCTCTCTCCCTCTCCCTCTCTCTCACGTATGACACGGACATGAACTCGACACAGCCCAATGCAATTTTTGATCATTCCCCTACTTTCAAGTGGCCAAGGCCAAACCTATGCAAGGCCACCCCCAAGTCCTCTGCACATAGGGAGTCGAACTCCCCATCTCCTCTAATGGCTGCTGTAACATGCAAGCAAGCTTGCTGCATTTCGTCTCCCCCAAATCTGAGCATATTGAGATAGCTTTTCCGATATTAGAATTACACTTTTAATCTCACTGTGTGGATGCTTCAGTTTTGCATGTTATCTAGAGGGATTTATTTTTTATACAAACTCTATTTGTTTTTGTATAAAACCCTTTGTAATGTATAAAACTATATTGTTTTTGTATGTTATCTGGATGTTTGAATAATTACTGCATATAACAATACGGCGTGATCGTTTATGTATTTCTATATTTATCTATTTATTGTCATTTTGTACTCGCGTCTATTTGTGGGGTAAGTGTTTATCATAATCAATGTATGATAATGTAAACTGGAGCAAAAATATGAAAGCATGTCTGACCTAAGTCTTTTCTTCAAATTTTCTTCTTTAGCTGGGAGCAAATATTTGACCCGTCGCTCTTTACAGTTTGATCTAGAGGAGAGGAAAGTATCAGTGAGCAATTGTATGCCCATCATATATATTAAAGCAAGTGAGTAATATTGACTTATCACTATTAGGGTGCTAGTATTATTCAGTTTTTGACCAAGAACCGAATTAAATCGGATAAGAGATTCATTTTAGTTTGGAAAAAAAAATTGGATTGGTGAAAATACTAAAATTATTTATTTTGTTTCGGGTTCGATTTTGGGTTTCGGTTCAAATCTTGAACCTAGCTACAACTAAGCCAAGACTACTATATAGGGTTTGAACCCCAAGCTACAGGCCATGAGTATAAACCTATCTACTGATACTAGTATCCCCAATACAACTGATACTTGTATCTATATGTACTAATACATCATCCCCTATGACAGATACCATAACCTCTCAACTATTTCACACTATTCCTATCTAATTGCTACAAGCCTGACCCCTATCTTACATACAGTTATCTGTAGATAATCTAAACAGTCCACTATATCCCTTCACAACTTCCTACATTGCTCGAGCATCCTCTACTACTATTAGTTAACTGCTACCATTGGCTTCCCAACCCGAGCCCCTATCTCCTTAACACATAACTGCTATGTGGACCCCTTCTTAATTGATAATATAGATTTAGACCTGCAGTGTATATTGGATATTCTAGTTGGAATATTATATAATAAAGTATATATATGAATGAAAGTGCATCAAAAGTGAAATAAATTTTATTTATTAAATAACAAGTATATATTTACTACTTAATATACCTATATGTCACAATGACCATCAATCTCTCGATAGATACTGGATTGGTACCAGCCAGACACTGTCCCTACAGCCATTCGATTGGCGAGGCAGAAATCTATGTATGACATTTGCTATAAGGAATTTGCATTAATCTACGGTACGACATGGTGATCAGGACATAGTCCCTGCAGCCATTCGACTGGCGAGAGGCAGAAACTATGTAGCCATAGATAAAGTTGACTGTCCTTCGACCCCCATCCCTCGGTAATGATGATACGACAACCTATCACTAGTAGTAGATGATGTCTTAGAATTACATTATGTGGGTTCATCTTGATTCTGTTACATCCTTCAGATACTAGATTTGATAAGAATATATACTATACCATATGTACAGAACATAGATGATTCAAACTAATGTATGCTAGAATGAATTTTGGGTTGTATTTTGAGCCATTCGTTCCCACACCTGGCAATTAAGCATATGAAATATATCGTTGAAGAATATAAAACTTATGTTCCTTACTACAGAAAGTGCAGACTGACATGAACTGACGCACGAAAAGGAGGGGATCAAAGCTGTAACAAGTAAAGTTGTGTTTTGGATGTTCTACTCTTGTAAGCTCTTTGTTCACAAAGCAAGATAAAATGAATACAGAACAAGTATCTAGTTTATAACTCTTGTAAGCTCTATACTTGAGTTACGAACTCGATACTTGTTCGGTACTCTTTAATTACAGCTTGCTTTGTGAACAAAGAGTTTACAATAGTTCTTTTTCGAAAATGTGTTCTGAGCCATCCGTTCTCACACTTGTTTCTTTTCTAGAATTATAAAACATATATGAATTATACATTGAGTGTCAATATTTGCAGAATTATCTTAAAATAGATATGAATTACTATCTACAGAACCGTTTGTGGATGTACAATCGTCATCCTGATGATATGCGCAGTGTGGGAGATGAATTTTTACAGGGTATGCAACAGTTCCTGCAGTTTGTCAAGGCGTTCCTTCAGTACGTGGACCGTACAAAAATTAAGTGTCCATGTGTAAGATGTTGCAACTTGAAATATCATTCGGAAGTGGATGTGGCATATCATTTGTATTCGAGGGGATTCATGCCAAATTATTATCAGTGGACCGCACACGGAGAACTTGTGCCTTTAGCATTCGAGTCGGAGCCTTATGTGGAGCCTTATGTAGATGTCCACGAGCATGCTGATTACGACCAAGGGTGGACGAACATGATTTTCGATGCTGCGGGGCCTAGTTTCGATCTGAACAATCAATATGAAGCTGAGGAGGCACCGGATGCCGATGCTGCAAAGTTCATGGAGTTGCTGGAGAATACAAGGACTCCTTTATATTCTGGTTGTGATGACCATTCACCGTTGGAGGTGATTACAAGACTGCTGAGCATAAAATCAGATTTTAATATGTCTCAAGAATGTTACAACCGAATCCTAGAGTTAATTAAAGATATATTGCCGGAGGGTGCCAAGTTACCTAAAGACTTCTACCGATCGAAGAGAATGGTGAGATCGCTCTGGATGGGGTATGAAAAAATTGATGCATGTCGCAACGGATGCATGTTGTACTATAAGGACGCCAAGGATAAAGACACCTGCAGATTTTGTGGTGTCGATCGCTTCAAGACAACTAGTACAATAAGGACTTCTGGTGCACACTTGCCAACAGATTCGATGCACTATTTGCCTTTGACGCCGCGGTTGCAGAGGTTGTTTATGGCAAAGGAGACAGCTGATAATATGAGTTGGCACAAGCGGGAACAAATAGATGGAGTACTGGATCATCCATTCGACGGGGAAGCATGGAAGCACTTTGATCGAGTGTATCCCGATTTTGCTTCGGAGCCGCGTAATGTTAGATTGGGGCTTTTCTCCGACGGTTTACCTTATTTGGACTTTCGAGCTCACAATATTCTTGTTGGCCTGTGATTGTTACTCTGTACAACTTGCCGCCTTAGATGTGTATGAAGACTCCTTATATGTTCCTAACTATTATTATTCTAGGTCTGAAGAACCCGAAGAGGAACATCAACGTGTACTTACAGCCCTTGGTAGATGAGTTGAATCAGTTGTGGGAAGTAGGTGCAACCACATATGATGTTTCCAGAAAGCAGAACTTTCAGATGAGGGTCGCACTAATGTGGACCATCAATGATTTCCCGGCCTATGGTATGTTATCGGGTTGGAGCACCCATGGTCGTCTTGCATGTCCGTATTGCATGGATCGCATTAAGGCTTTCCATTTAAAATACAGAGGAAAACCGTACTTCTTCAATTGTCATCGACAGTTCCTACCAAAGGATCATCCGTAGCAGAGGAACATGAATGCTTTTCGTACTGGCATGGTATAGAAGTCCAGTCCACCGCCACGGTGGTCCAGGGACACGATATGTAAGGAAGTTAACGAATTGTCAAGTGTTATTGAAGAGCCTACAGCGGGGTACAAGTGTGATGGATTTGGTCGCGCTCACAACTGGACGAAGAGGAGTATATTCTGGGACCTGCCATATTGGAGTGACCATCTGCTCAGACAACCTGGATGTCATGCATATTAAGAAGAATGTCTTTGACAATATAATAAATACTGTGATGGACGTAAAGGGGAAGACGAAAGACAATCCCAAGGTCAGGTTGGACTTAGAAGAAATATACAGACGTCCAGAGTTACATTTGATAAAGGAAGGCAGTGGGAAGTATAAGCAGCCCAAGGCTATTTTTTCACTGGACAAGGAGGACAAAGGTAGACTTTGTAGGTGGATCCAGGACCTAAAATTTTCAAACGGGTACATATCGAATTTGAGAAGATGTGTTGACCCGAAGGAGAACAAACTACAGTGTATGAAGAGCCACGACTGTCACATTTTTATGGAGAGGTTAATCCCGATTGCATTTCGAGAATTCTTACCCCAGGTCATTTGGAATCCACTGACAGAGCTTAGCATATTCTTTAGAGATCTTTGTTCTACTAAGTTGCTCATCGATCGGCTTGAAAAGTAGGAGAAGGACATTGCAGTAACATTGTGCAAGCTTGAGAGGGTGTCCCCTCCTAGATTCTTCGACTCTATAGAGCATTTGCCAATTCATCTTTCCTATGAGGCACGCATTGGTGGGCCCGTCGATTATCGGTGGATGTACCCATTTGAGCGCCATCTAAACCACCTGAAGTGGAAGGTGAAAAATATGGCACGGGTCGAGGGTTCTCTTTGTGAAGCCTATGTCCTTGAGGAGATTATAAACTTTTGTTCAATATATTTCAAGTCTCATATTGCTACAAATAGAACAAGAGCTCCGAGGAACGACGATGGAGATATAGAATATAATGATGCATTATTGAAAGTCTTCAATGCTTTTGGAAAGCCTTCTGAAAAACTGAAAAAATGATATTTAAATGATGAGAAACTAAGGGCTGCCCAGTTATATATATTACTCAACTGCGAGGAGGATGAAGTCGAAAAGCTAGAGTGGTAAGTAAAAATCTTCAACGTTCAAGTCATCTATTTGTTGATTACGTTATTATAATTTAACTATTTGACCGATATTTATTGGTTTTCAGCAAATTTAATGATGAGGTGAGGTCAAGTAGACCATATATTGCAGATGAAGAAGTAGAAGAAGAAATGAGACTTCATTTCCCATCTTGGTTGAATGCATATGTAAGAAGCTAGTTAGAATCTTCCTCCATTTGCACTTACACAAGAAATAACTTAACATTGAACTTAATTTTGTATCTTCTCGTGTTTAGGTCGATCGTCCGGACGTCACCCTTGAGAATGAATCTATTAGAACTCTTGCCAAGGGACCAATTTATGCCGTCAAAATATGGCCAAGCTATTGCGTGAATGGGTTTAAGCTCAAGTCAACAAATGCTCCCATCAGAGATAGCTTCCTGGATCTTGATTCCACAAAAAATAGTTGCTTGTGTATCAAATCTACAAACTACAAGGATATCACTTTAGGCAATGATTTCTATGGCATCTTACGGGAGATTGTGGAATTGACGTACAATTATGGCACAGAGCCTGCTAAGATCGTGTTGTTCAAAGTTGATTGGTTCGATCCGATACAAGATCAAGGATGGAAAATTGACAAGCATGGTCTTGTGGATATTAACTACCGTCATCGATACCAAGGATACGAACCATTTATCCTAGCAAGTCAAGCTCAACTCGTATACTTTTCAAGATATCCTATGACGGAGCATTTCCGTCGTCTTGTATGTAATTTATTACAATATATAAGATTTTATTGATAGTAGGAAAGAAAATTTTCTATTTTAATAAAGAATAAAATATAACAAACATACAGGTACAGAGGGGTGAGGACACAAACATGGTGACCGTCTTCCTGGCCATCCATCGGAAGGACGGGAAGCTCATCGACGAGCGGCTACTCAGAGCTATGTAAGTACTAATTTAGATTTCGTTAATTTTAACCTAACTTGAAGAATATACAGATAACCAAATAGTTAATAATAATTAAATACTTTAGACGTTTATTAGACTAATTTAGGTAAGTACTAATTTATAGAGATGCACAATTTTCTAGGACGAGTTTATTAGGCTACGTGAGCGTGCGAGTGCTAGTGCACCTGCAGACCCTCTTCGCCTCAGTCGGAGGACGAGCTCTGGAAGACCGTCGTTGGTAGTCTTCATAGGGGTACGTACTACGGTATGGGGTCCTACGGCACATTTGTTGTGATCCAGGCATCCAGGGCTCCCTCTGCCAGTACGTATTCACAGCCCTCACAGGCTAAGATGGCCCGAGTCGAGGATACCATTGCCCGCCAGATTGCTGAGCTGCACGATGATATGCTGATGAGGATTTCTGATCAGCAAGGGTCTCAAGCGCAAGGGGACGCTGCGTCGGTCACTGCACGCTTTGCCGAGCTCGAGCGCACCGTAAGGGACGTACAGGGGATGCATGAGTCTATTCACGGTACCGTTACTACGATAGCGGCTTGCATGGAGCAATGCAGCGCTAGACTGCTAGCCCTAGAGGAGACGCAGACGCATCCATCTCCAGCAGTTACACTGCCTCCTTCTCCAGCGGGTACACTGCCTCCTTCTATAGCAGTTACACTGCCTCCTCCTTCATCGTTGTCGGTGGTTCTTACATCGGAGCAGTATGCTTACCTTCTTTCCAGGAGCGGTGATGCTCCTCCTTATCAGCCTTAGTCGACATATTGTTGTGTGATGGCCCATTGTTGGGTCTTTTATGTGTTTCTACATACATTGTTATTGTATTATATTTTTGGATACTTTGTGTTCATGATTGTGTTTCATATTGTTTGACACTGTTGTTGAAATTTTTTCATACATCTGTGTTGAGTGATGTGATTGTGTTTTATATGTGTTCGTGATTGTGTTCGATTGTTTCATATGTGTTTCATATTGTTTGATACTTTGTGTTCGTGATGCTCCTCCTGATCAGCCGGTGTTGAGTGTTCCACCGAAGGGGTCGGCGAACCCAGGGAATTCTACGGAAGGTTGCTCAAGGGCTTTCATTGGCCAGTAAATGCTGCTGTAGGTGCTGCTGCAAATGCTATAAATGCTGTATTTTTTTAATTTTTTCCCAAATTTAGCGACGTTCAGCGACGTTCAGCGACGAAAAGAAATGTCGCTCAATAAGTATCGGAACGTCGCTAAATATGTGTCATCACGTCGCTGATCGTCGCTAAACGTCGCTACCGTGCTGACTGGCAAAACCGCTATTCAGCTATAGACGTCGCCAATACGTCGCTATGTGTAGGTAATTGTCACGACCCGATACCCAAATTGTTGGGCCGGGCCGAGCCATGTCCAGCCTACGCTTGGTTAAAGCGTAGTAAGCTGTTCTAAGAATAGATAATAAAGGATCTAAGCTACTAATAGTTCTAAAATTACATTTAAAGGTTCATCACAACACAACATCTATAAGCGAAAGTAAACAAGCACAGACTTAAAAATACACTTCCAAAGTATCTAACTAGAGACAAAATCCAGTATTCAAATATAAGTACAGACCAAAGTCTAAATCTCAAAACACATAAAAATATCTAAGCAAGGTTCCTCGCTGGGCCTCTTCTGGAGCTAAGGCCAGGTCCTCAAATGTAGTACCATATTATGTATCACATAGCGTTTCCTTCTCGAAACGTGAACCTACAACGTTATCCTGTCAGGACGGGAGCAAGTATAACCTCTGCAACTAAAGTACTGAATATATAATGAAAGAGATGTACAGCAAGAAACATGGTGTGATAAGTCTATAAAACAGGAAATACTGGAAACATGGTCTCATGGTACAACTGGGATCACAGTATCATAGTAACATAGGGAACATGGCATATCTGGAATCATGGTATGACTGGAATCACGGTAAAATGCATTTGTCAAGGTGACACATGTATATCTAATATTTAAAACTGGAGCAGGTACGTGATCGTCAATAGGTGTAAAATTTGCTATGGCACAAGTATCAAAAATGTACTTTCGTACAAGTAAACAAGCGATAGATGTACATACGTACAGATACAGCTGGTGCACCTACGACAAGGTATACATATAAAATGTCAACCTTGCTCGGTACATACGTACGGAAGAGGGGGGCATGATCACGTACTCAACTATCAGTTTCCCCATAACCCAGATTCTAACATGTAAGAGATACGAGAACAGTAAAAACATGTGAGAGATACGAGAACGGTATAAAATATGTGAAAAATACTGGGAGCAGTATAAGCATGGTAGGTACTAATAGCAGTATAAAGCATAGTAAAACATGTACTGAGAACCAGTAAGAAGCATATGAAGATATAAGAACTGTCCTAAGCATGGCAGGTACTGAAAGTAATACAACATGTGAAGATTTAACTTGCTACCTCAAGGATCAGTATTTTAACAGGGTTAATACATGTTCTAGCATTAAAAGACAGTAAATGAGTTTGCAGATGTACTTATCTCGAGCAAAGCAAGAATACTAGTACGAAGATATAGATGTTCGGTGTCCTGTTAATAATGATATACAAACTCAGCCTCTAAGTTATGTTCAAGATTACACTAGTGGTGTGACACGACTCCTAACTGGATACTAGCTAAGTGAAAACCTAGCATAAAAGTCTAATGTGAAGTGCCACTATATCCAAACTAATTTTCTAGGATCTTTACACTAGTGCGGGGTGAGGTCCAATACGTCTATAACTCAAAACAACACAAAACTTGCAAGTTGTAACTATTCAATAAATAAATCAAACTGTACACTGAGTTCCAACAATTTTTGAGATAGACAAAAGGCTCAATTATATATAAAATAAAGTACCAAAATGATCCTTGTTAATTATAGAAATTTATACTAATTTTTTTGGAATTTATAAACGCTCATAAATATTTATTAAAAATCAGCAAACACATGTATCCTAAAAATGAGTTCTGTTTTCCTATTTTTATAAAATACCAAAATTACTTATTAAATGCTAAAAAAATTATAATAAATTAGCTAAATTAACATAGTATTTAAATATAATTTTTCCAGATTTTTATAGCAATTAAAATATATATATATATTCAAAAACAGAAAGTAACAATTTCTGGAAAAATAATTAATTACAAATTAAGGATGATACATAAGCAAAATCTACAGATATTGTCGGATGATAAAATAAATATCACCAACGTATACAGAACGGTCAAATTAGCTAGGATAGCCTACCCATAAGTCCAATTTAGACACAGGGACAAAACGGTAATTTTGGGTCAAAATGATGTCCGTCGTTGGACACATTTTGCACCGAAAAATGTGTCAGGATAGAAGTCTATAAAACCTGGCAAATTATATGTCTACGAATCTAGAATAATGATACGAACCCAACGGTATGTCCGAAATAGGATTCCGGTGAGCCGATCTCAAAATGATACGTTGACGCGGACACTTGGAATCCGGTTTGCACCGAAATGCGTACCGGAGCAAACGTCTTCAAAACTCAGCAAATTATATGTCAACGAGTCCAGAATGATGATACGAACTCAACGGTATATCCGAAATTTGATTCTGATGAGCCAATCTCAAAGTGACACAATGACTCAGAATATGGGACCCGTTTTGCACCGAAATACGTGCCAGGGCCCACGTTCTCCAAATCAAGAAAACTTTATATGAAAATATGCCAAAACGATGCCACGAGTCTACTGGTGGTGTCAGAAATTGAATCTGGAGTCCCGGATACAAAAATAGAATTTACAAATACAAATTAAAGAATTCGGACGACCAACTTTGGCGTCGAATTCGACCAACCGAACGTGTTCACAATGAAACAAAACTTAAGAGGAAGGAAGAGGGTTATACCAGCTGCGTACAGGAACTGGTAGCGCTCCAACCGAAGCTGCGACGGCGGAGATACGAACCCGCGAAGTTGGCATCGCGAAACTGTCCAAAAACAGTTCAAATTATATCATCAACTTGGCGGCCAGATTTGAGGTATCAAACGACAAAATTAACGGACAAAAATTGAGAAAAGTGAAGATGGATATACCGAGATTGAGACAGAGCAAGGAGTTCGCCGATCCAACGGTCGGATTGACCAGAAAATCTGAACGAAGTTGCTGCGACGGGGAGCCATTTTCGAGTTCAAAACTCGCGCGCGCCGACGGGATCTCGTGCCAAACACACGAATCGTGTGTTTCACACGTCGAAGAGGCTGGAGACTCTCCCAGGGTGGTCGCCCAGTATCGCCGGAGGCTTGGGGAGCTCGCGGGGGCGGGCCGGCCACGTGGCGGCGCACGACGGGGGGGGTGGCTGTGCGGTGGTGGAAGTGTAGTTGATGGTGGTGGTGATATTAATGGTGAAGGTGGTGGTGATGTGAGGATGATGATGGTGTTGTGATGGTGTTGAAGAGAATGGTGGTGGCTGTGGGTTGATGGAGAGAGGAGGAACGAGGGAGGTGGCTGTGGGTGTTTGTGATGGTGGTGGGCGTTGCTCGGCCAATGGGGGGTTCGACTGTTGAGCATGAGGGAGGGTGAGAGAGATGTATATATATATGTGTGTGTATATATATTAATATAGAAAGAGAGAGAGAGTGAGAATAGAGAGAGAGAGATATTTGAGAGAGAAGGAGAGAGAGAGAGGTCGGCCAAAAAGAGGGGGGTTGTGTGTTGGAGATGGGGATGGGGGAGTGTAGGTGTAGGTGTAAAGTGAGAGAAAGAGAGATGTTTATATATATATATATATATATATATATATATATATATATATATATATATATATATATATATATATATATATATATATATATATATATATATATATATATATATTTTATATACACACA